>JZKD02S1797971.1:195611-235844 GCA_000966675.3 Picea glauca
CCTTCCTAGGGTATGGTCTTTGAAGAAACCTCAATGCCCAAGATTACAAAGTGATTAACTAAATTGATCCCAAGGGTTACGAGGGGATTACCTCGTTAATCTAGTGATTTTGAATCCACGAGATCTATGGTTGGTGTTTATCCTTACACTGATCTAATGTATATTATTTAAGGAACCCCCTCTTACACTCTACATATTAGATCGATAATGGAGGTCTATCATTCAACCAATCTAATAGATGTGATTAGGGTTCCGACTAAGGACTAACGTATTTGTTCGTGGGAATTAATTAGGGGTGTAACTAGGGGCTAGAACCTTTCCCACCAAAAAACGAGCCATCTGATCCAGATGGATCTCGATGGCCATCCACCTTTTCCATTGCATCAACATTTTGAGCATGTGGTTTTGATAAACCACGATATTCACCATTTTCATGGGGAATGGAATGTAATGTCATCTTCATTTGTTAATTATAGACATCATGTAATGATTTCCTAGTGGTCTTATGTATATGCCTACAACATAGCGTGCATCAGATCCCATTAGAAATCTGTAGTTAAGTTCCCTTAGGCTAGAGTATTATTGGGATGGGTGACCGCCCTAGAAGTCCTAGTGTTTTACATGCCTATGGCGTTTTATAAACTTGGTCCAATTTATCCCACATCCATCATGGGAATTGTTCTCCTCTCACACTCTCATATATAATTGAGGTGAAGGAGGCCCTTTAAGCATGCAATGGAGTGTGATGTAAAGTTTGTTGCAAATGAAACATAGCCAACATCTCTTTCCTTTTAGAGATAGGCTACCCCATTCTACCAGTTTGTGTATATTAATATATTTTAGTATGGGGTGCCGCGTAGCCCATAAGATGCCATGCAACCCACATGCGGCCTGAGTTATTAATAAGGTCGATCACCACCGAGAGCTTCATTTCGTGGATGGAGGGCAGACTTAAACGTGCTCAGAGGATGGAGGGACAACTCCCTCATGCATGTTTAATGGTGCTCTCAATGTGCCATGGTAGAGAGGTGATGATAGGTATGGGAGGAGGATGGGTGGTCATTTAATCTTCTCGGACAATCCTCCACTTCAACCAGGTTAGCCATGGATTGTTTCATTTTGTTTCTTTGTTGCATTGTCACTCTGCTATGTTCATCTATCTGACTCTGTGCACTCTCCCTTTCAGTTTTATCTGGCCTTCCAGTTCTGTCATGCATCATGAGCGAGGTAAACCCAAGAGAAGTCCCAATTGGTATTGTTACATAACAAGGCAGAGACGCTTTTGTGAACTAGTACATGCTTCCTCAACAACTCTGATTCAGAGAAACAAGGAGATGAAGACGCCTCCAATGTCTTATGTGGAGGAGGAAGTCCCGGAGGAACCAATTATGGTTCCACCAGACTCTCTCCTCTACATAGTCCTGAACCCCCATGATCGACCCAACACCATTCTTACAACAATGGACACAACGACAACATTGGAGGGGGCCACTTGTAGAGTCCAAGAGGAAGTTTTTTGGACAGACCACCCGGTTGAGTCCTTTTTGCCTACTTCATAAATGAAACGAGATTCAAGCTCACCTGAATTTCTTGCACCGGAGCACCTGGAGCTCATATTCGATATGAGGAGAGACATGATGGAGAAGCTCCACCAACACATGCTCCTCAGTAGCAGAATTGACATGATGTTCGACGCCTTCTCAAGCACGCCACTCAAGTATAGATGACCGACTTGTGCACAACCTTTTTCCTTCACTCCTCACGATGACACTCTGGATGGCAGGTTCCACTGTTCTAACAATCCATATAATGTTTAAGGTTTATCAACTCTCATCACTCTATTCGCAGGGCACTAGGGTGTTTTTTAACTACTGCCTAGTTTTCCTCTCTTACTGATTAGTTTTTTTGTTTAGTTTTTTGATGCATGTCTAGATAGAACTGTCATAACACTCGACTTCCACTTGCTCTGGTTTCCAACTGTTTGGTGGAGCAAGTGGTGGCTTCTACTTTTGGCTACAAGAACAAAAGGACGCCACTTGTTTCAGTTTCCACTAGTTTAACGGAACACGTGGCAAGCCTGTAATACTGAAAAACTATGTACAGTGACAATTATTTATTGAGGTAATATCACTTTTTTTATTTACGAATATATATATATATATATAATATTAATATTTTAATATTAATGTATTAAAATAACATATATCCATCTTAACTACATATTTATCAAATTTCCAAACAAATTAAATTTCTAAAGGTAAAATAATATTATAAAAAATACATTTGAAAGGTGGAAGGCAACAAAACCTATTTAAGTGTTTTTTATTTCATTCATGTTAAATGTTAAATATGTAGTTTTTTTTATTAAGTAGTCATGCGACATCTTATTGTTGTCTTTTTTTTTGAGGGGGAGGGTGGCGGTGGTGATAGCATATGTGGCCACACTCTATGGACTAAGGGCAGATTATTCTCTTGTTGATGTGCAATGCTTATGTAAAATTATCTACTTTTGTTTAATATAAATATCAATATGTGAATTTGAAAAAATATTGCAAACAAAATTTGAATACAATTTCATAAATAATAAATTTATAATAAAATGAATATAAATATTAAATCTTAATTTGAAACTTAAAATAATAGTATTATTATAAAAATAATTCATACCATTTCATAAAAATGTTATTGGAAAATTGCACCAAAATATAACAAAACGTTCACAAAAATATATCCGAAAAATTATTACGTCGAAAGGCGTACACCTATTGACAATGGGCAGATTTAATAGGGGTTTAGTGCTTAATAAATTTTTTATGGACATGATTAAAGATGGCTGGAATATTCTTAGTAGTCACACAAAATAAATGGCTGTGATTTCAATCATTAACTTCCTAGCTATTATAAAGACACAAGTTTATGTGTTTACTTTTTTACATTTACCTAATCATATTTAAAAATTACTTTGATAGCTAACTGATTGCCACATAAGTGATTAACAAAAATTAAAATATTAACACCAGATAAATGAAGCCCAACAATTTATTTGTTAATAGATAATACAATTTAATATATTCTTTTAAAAATTCATTTCATCTTCTCAACCTTTCGGCATTCACTAGCAGCTATTTTGCTGTTGTGCTAGTGTTAGGTCATGACCTTAATCAATCATTCAATGTGCATGTGTCCCATGGATTTCAAATCGTCTTCATGCCAACCTATAACTTATTTTGTTTTTTAATATTTGTAATTTAATATTTTAACGCAATATTTGAGCCTTTGTTCAAGAAACGTGTCTCGCATTATCCACTTACTTGGATTCTTCTATTTCTTTTATTATTGGAAAAACCTCCACATTCTACGAATCTTACAATTTTTTTTGTTTGCAGCCACCTCCATGTGTGCGCTCGAGGTCAACGAAACAGGATAACTCTTTGATGATATCACACTCTTTTATCAAATATTGATGCACTATGAAATTAATATGATGCACACAATTAGACACACAATTTTATTAATCTTTGAATCAATATTTGATATAAGAGTGATGCACAATTTTATTATTCTTTGAATCAATATTTGATATAAGAGTGATGCACACAATTAGACACACAATTTTATTAATCTTCAAAAGATCATTATAAAATAGATGAGAAGTATAATGTATAATTTTTATAACCTTATCTTAACATAACATGTCATGTGTGTTTTTATTAATAGTTTAAAATAATCACTATAACAAAAATGTGATAAGGACGATATATTATTTAGGAAATACCTATCTTTTACAATAAACATTATTTATTATTACTATATGAAAATTATTATCTAAATAAACTTTATGATTTTACGAATGCCATGATAATGTTATTTTCTCTAGTGGACTGGTGAAAATAAGTTTGATCTTCAGATGGACATTATTCTTGCTTGATGATCTTATTATTAATGAGTTTTATGATGAATTGATACTTGGTGTTAGCATGCTTGGTCTTAGAATGAAATATTGGATTCTTAGTCATTTTTATTGTTGACTAGTTGTCAATCAATAAAGTAGTTGGTGTTTTCTGAACAAAGAAAAGATCCCACAAAATTTTGCATTGCTGGAGAATTACACATGGTTCTTCCCAAGTTGAGATGTATTCTACTTCTATTGAAGAGTTTTTCACAGTAGCTTGCTATTTACAAGTCCAAAACACTATTGTTGACCCTATATTCATTAAATAACGTAAATTTGATCTTCTATTATCAATATCACCTACAAAATCCACATCTGAATATCCAACAATTGTAAAATTGTCATTTTTCTTATAGAAAAGTCCAAAATATTTTATACCTTCAATGTATGCAAGGACTCTTTTTGCTACATTCCAATGATTTTCTCTATGTTCCTACATGAATCTGGAAAGAATTTTAAGTGCATATGATAAATATAGATGAGTATTTGTCAAGTAAATGAGGCTTCCAATCAATTGTCTATAGCTAGTATTGTTCATTAATTCCCCCCCTTTAAATTTTCAAAGTTTTAATTTCTTTCTCCATATGTGTAAGAGAGAGCTTACAATCCTCCATGCTAAACTTCTTCAACAATTTTCTTGCATACTTAGTTTGACTAAGGATGATTTGATAATATTTTTGATAAGCCTCCACTCCAAGATAGCATCGAAGTGGCCCCAAGTCAATCATTTTGAACCTTTTTTGAAGTTCCTCTTTCATCTCCTTGATGTCAACTTCATGATTCCATGTAATGATTAAGTCATCAACATAAAGAACAACGACTACCAAATTTCTTCCTTGCATCCTATAAAGTATCATCAGACTCGTTGTGATAAATAAAAACCAACATGTCTAAGGTACTCATCCATTTTGGCATACCATGCTCCAAGTGTCTATTTCAAGCCATATAATTCGACTAATTTGCAAACTTTGTGTTCTTGTCCATCAACTTGAAAACCAGAGGGTCGTTTCATATAAGATTCTTTATTCTAGTCATTGTTAAGAAAGACACTTTTAACATCCATTTGGTGAAGTGTCTAACCATGATGTGAAACTATATTAATTATCATTCTAAATCTATTTGAATTTATTTTTTGTGCAAATGTTTCTTCATAGTCTATGGCTTCTCTCTGATCAAAACCATTTACCACAAGTCTTACTTATATTTATCCACCTCACCATTTTCTGTGTACTTGATTTGGTAAACCCGTTTGTAGTTTATGGTTTTAACATATGTTAGATAATGAACAAGATTCTATTTTCCATTTGCAATGAATGAATCATATTCATCCACTATAGATTCCTTCCATTCTTTATGCTTCATAGCTTCCACAATTACCTGGTTTGATTGAAGCATGAGAGATGACATAAAAATTTGATTGGAATAAGTGGGAACTTGTATCAACATCTTTGATTAGTTGTGTGAACCATTTTGGTATAGTATGATCTACTTGTGGTGAAGTTTCTATGTTTATTTGTTCAATGTTGAAGAAAAATCATCATCCAAAGAAGAGTAATCTAACTCTTGAATATTCATGTTAGGTGATAACATTTTTTCAATCCAATGTGGTTTTATTTGATGAATTGTTTATCTCAAGTTGCATTTTTCTCAAAGTGACTATGGATGTTATCAATCTTTTCTATAGTTTGATTTTCCATTTCAACAAAAACAACATCCCGATTGTTAATGAATTTTCCACTAGATAGCAACCTAGAGCCTTTATTTTCTTTTGAATATACAATAAGCATGCATTTCATACTGTGTTCTTTCAACTTAATATTTTTTCCTTTAGAAACTAAGGCATAACAAGTGGAGCCAAAAACTTGAAGATGATTAACAAAAGGTTTAGTACCATACCAAGATTCATATGGAACGATTCCATCTTAGATTGTTGTGGGTGGTCAATTTATTAGATAAAATGATCTATCAACTACTTTTTCTTCTTAACCACTTGAAATATAACATAGATCTTCCCATTCCCATTAAAGTTCTATTCATTCCTTATGTGATCCCATTCTGCTATGGAGTATAAGAATTTTTCAACTACTTTTTTATTCCATTTCCCCTACAATAATCACTGAATTCATTTGAAGTGAATTCTCCCCAATTATTTGTTCTCACTGTGGAAATATTTTGTTGGTGGCATTTTCAACAAAGTGTTGAAAAGGTATGAATTTTTAAAAAGATTTTGATTTATCCTTAAACAAATATATACCCAAGTGATCCTTGTAAAATCGTCGATGAAAGTAATTAAGTATTTTCATCCACCAAGAGAATATTCCATAGAACCACAAATGTCACTACATATAAGTTCCAAACATATATTTACTTTCCATGTACTTGTGAGAAAGGGATCTCTCTTTTTTTTTCCAATGATACATGTTTCGCACTTAGTAGTTTCTTATTGAAAGTAGGAATCCTTTTAACAATCTCTTATATTTTAAGTTTACTTAATATTTGAAAGTTTAAATGTCCAAATATATAATTTCGTAATCTTAAGGACTTAGGGGATAAATCCACGCATGTTGTAGCATCTTGTTTGTGGGGAATGGCTATCCCTTATATCATCAAAAGTTGTATATATTCATAACCCTTCATTACATTTTTAAATTTGTGTTTGAATGAATTTATTTTGATCAAGACATCTTCCATGATGATTTGATGACCTCCTTGTCATTAGGACCCGAGACAAGAAATTATTTTTAAAGGTTGGAAAATACCTATCATCAGAAAGTAATACTTTACCAATTCCTAGAAGAGAGAAGCGGACTAATCCTTTTCCTTGAGGAGTATGGATTGTGTCATCTACCAAATAAATTTTATTAAGTTCCATTTCTTGATATGTTCAAAAGTAATATTTTATGTAGCACATATGCTGACTAGCTTGTGTATCTAGTATCAAATCATCTTCATAATATTTTTTCATTAGCTTATTGGTGGAACTTGAATCTACAAAGTATATCTCCTCATTATCTATCAAAACATATTAAAAATCATCTTGTTGATTATCTACATATTCAGATAAATTTAGATCTTTAGACTTAGAATGTTGTTTAAAGTTGAAAGTTTGCTTATTCTAGGAGAAATTTTCATTTTGTGTTCTACACTCTTATGCCACATGCCCAACATGATGACATCTTTTGAACTTTACTTGATTCATATCTTCACCTTTTCCTAATTAATTATTGTTGTTAGTAGGCTCTCGATATCTCCCAAAATATTATTGATTTTGATTATTTCTTCCTCTCTCTTTTATACCATCACCATGACCATACTCTTGATTTCTTAGATTATTGAATATTCCTCTTCCTTAAAAAAATTCATTATAAATTCCTCTTTCTATTGTACTTTCATTATAAGTTCCTCTTCCTCTTAAAATGTCTCATTTTATTTAGTTTGTAAAGTGAAGATCTTCCTCGGAGTTCTACTTTTTACCAAAACTCATGTCATATTGTATCAATAACTCACTAAGGGAATCAAAAGTTTGATTCTCCAGTTTACTAAAGAATTGTAAGGTTTCCAAGATATCTTTATAAGAGAGTGGAGAACCATTGATCAATATTTAGATCATAAAATTTATTCCTCATTCTTAAATCCACATTTTAGTATTTCATTTTTTATATTTTTTAAATGAGGTATGTACTTAAAAAAAATCCCCCCATTAGCTAATCTTTGTTTAAGGCAATTTATATGGAGATCAACTCATTTATATTCAAGTTGAGTATCATAAATTTTCTTGAATATTTTCCATGCATTCAAAGCATTGGTTTCATTTTGAATATGCACAAACATTTCATCAATTACATAAGATATCAAATGTGAAAATGTCTTTTCATCTTTCAGTTCCCATTTTTTCAATTCTCTAACATTAATAGGCTAAATTGAAGCTTTATCACCACTACATACATATTTCCACAACTCATTATAAATTACTATTTTTTTTCTTGTGATGACTTTGAGCCTTATATTTCTTCAGTCCATCTATTTTTCTAAATTAGTGAATGTGTTTACCAATTTAGACATTATGAGTTGTTTCTGAAGTACACATAGTCAAAAATTGAAGAGTAAGAAGAACAAGAGACACTACACATAAAAGATCTATAAGGGCTTGGAATTGAACCTCTTATATCCTCGATGAAATAAGTCATTGATAGAGTATTTCACTTGACTCTTAGCAATGCTTCAAACACAAATATGATCTAATTACAAATTACAAATATTTCTCAATTTTGTCAAACATTCAAAATTTGACATAATGATTTCCTTTAATAGAAAATCGGTATACCCCATTGAAGTGAAATATCTATTAAATCCTTCAACAATAAGAAGAAGATTCCTCCAATTACAAAAACATGAACAATCCCCCCTTGAACTAGTGAAATATTCAATTGTTTTTATAAGGAAATCCTTGTATTTCCGAGAGAGAAATGACTAAAATAAAGGAGATAATATTTTGTAGAATATGTCAAAATTTCATGTTTGTGTGACTCTTTGTAAACCATGAGAACTAAATATTGTGCCAAAATCACTGAGTGCATCCCACATAAAAGAAATTAATGATGAACCTTATGGTCAAGAATAATCTTCTTGAATTTAATGTTAACATTGAACCTATTTTATTTTCTTGTAGAATCCCTATTCAATCATCTCTTGAACACCAAGACAAGATTGAAATCCAAGATGCCTTCCAATCTTGAAGAGATGGAATTTACAGAAATTTACTTTCTCGTGTCTTTGAATTCTCTTCTAATGATCTTTTGTTGCTCTAGAATTTTCTTATTTGCAAGTACGAGAATGATCCACTTTGTGGAGAAAAAGATACTATGAAAAGTGAGATGATCTAATAAATAGTTTACAAGAACTAACTCTTTCATAGATACATTGGTGTTTTAGGCAATTTTTTTTTTCTATTAAGATGTTGTTAAGATATTGCATATTTTGGTGTTCCTATAATGCTTTGCATCAACTATTGGAATGCTACCCAATGATCCTAAGAATTAACATTGGCTCCTCTTCTCAACAATAGTTTAAGTACCTCAACATGTCCTTCATAGGAAGCCACATATAGACCCATCCTATCATCAAAATCTACATTATTTACGTGCACCTTTCCATCATTCAAGTTTGATTATTGTTCTTCATGAGTGCCAAAAATGAATGAGAACAAGCAACCTCTCCCTCTAATTTCTTTTATCATTTTGTAGCCATCAAATATGTTTGGTAACCATATTATACTATACTCAAGATCAAGCCAATATTTCTAGATCAAAATGCATTAATTGGAAATGCTCAAGCATTTAATATGATACTAATATGATAATGTGGATGGACAAATATTTTTAAAATCTTGTACATGATGTCACTTTAAAATACTTAATAGAGAGACCTTGGTATCATTTGAATGATGAGGTCTGTGGAATGTCACCTCTGTCAAAGTGGCAACAAATAATAAATATTTTAATTAAGAAACAATCATGTTGTAATTTGAATGAGAAGAAAAGATACGATTTCCTATGATTGAAAATTTAAATTCATTGAATTCAAAGCGCTCACAAAGAAAAGTGATGTCACAGGGTGGTTTTTACAATAATATACAACACAACACAATGTTAATCCAATGTAAAAAAATTTAAATATGTCAACTTTTTTTTGTCAGTGAGGTATTTCCTTATATAGCATGCAGCCAAAAAAAAAAAAAAACATAATGGACTCATAATAGACATGAGTCCAGATTCAAAATTGATGAAAATCACAATGCCCCATGCAATATCATGGTTTATCTCATCCAAACTTGAATTGTTTTCCTTAAAAAAAAAGCAGCACAATTGACAACAAAGCATGAGAATGCTATAACATAGTATTATGGTAGTGGAATGATACATACATTTTCATATCATGATATTCAGAATATAACAAACTTTAATAAAGCTATGTCAATTATGTGTTTTTACCCCCATTCAAATGAACTTTTTTGATGAAGATATTTTGTGTATATTTGAAGCAAAACTAATGAGAAATTTAATTTGTTTTGTAATCATGAAGATTAGTTAAATGTCTACCACTTATAAATCGAGCCAAATATTGCATGGCATTGATTACCTCACTTCTAATTTTCATAATTCGTTCTTTGTTATTACTTCAATTTAAAATTCTTCAAAGATATTATGTCAAACAAGATATTAGGTTATTACTTCAATTTAAAATTCTTCAAAGACGCGTATCGCATTCTCTAATTAGTTGGATTCTTCTATTTCCGTTTCGCCACATAGACGTAAAGCACATTTTATTATCCATTAGACGCGTTATCGACCAGTCGGCGTTGATTTCTTGCTTTTGTATCAACTTTCTACAAATCTTATAATTTCCATTAAGATTTTATAATTTTTTTGGTTTTTATATTATAGAAAATCAATATAATATTAAAGAAGTGACTTGGTCAAATTAAATAATATTAAAAGAAATGATAATGAGTTATGATGAAGATAAATTCAATAATAAAGAAAGAATAAATAGTATCAATAAATTACAATAAATAAAAAATGAATTAGTATAAATAAATTATGCTCGATTAAATTAAACGGAAGAGGAAATAGGTTGAATGTGCATAAAGTAACCAAATAAAATAAAATTAAGGTTTTGATTTAATAAAAATAAAAAAATTTAATAACTAAGATATAAGAGTAATAAAAGGGTTGGGAGGGACGGCGACATAGTTTGGAATAGGTGAAAAAATAATTGTGTCGGAGAAAATGAAATTAGGAGAGAAAGTAAATAATCATTATGAATATGTAACTAGTTTCTTCGAATCTAGCAAACATATAAAACAATGTATCTCATTAAAACATATAAAAGAATGTATCTCATTATGTGGCTCTATTTTCCCTTTTGAAAATCTATAAAATAGAATTTTTTTTTTTTTTTAATTAAAAAAGATTTTGATATCACTTGTTATGATGCTTAATCTTTAAAATTGGATAAAAAACAAGATATTCATAAATTCTTATTTACTTAATATATAAAAATATCATTAAGATAGGGAAATAATGTATAATGATTCTTTTGTAGAAGGAATCATATTTGTTTGCCTTTTAAGAGTAACCTATGGAAGAGATAAGCTTTGATATAATATACTCCAATACTTTTTTTATACAAATGACTTCATCTTTATTCATAACTAGTTAGAGAACCCTAATCATAACTACCACTTAACTAATTAGTTTATTTTCTTTGAGGATGTTAGAAATTACATTTATTCAATAATATTAAGTACCTAGTGGGCCTTATTTAATAATAACTAACATGGTGGAATTAACTCACCTAAAATTTTATGGCCAATATAACTACACTATTATTACTCTAGTGGGCCCTTTGCCCCCCGATTACATCGCTAGGTAAGTGAATTAAAAAAAAACAATTGTAAGTGGGAATTTAAGTTATTGGCCTTGGACAATATCAACTACATGTTTTCTTTCTTTCCCACTATCTAGTTCACAAGTGACATAATTGAAGCTCTCCATGTTAGTCACCATGCTTTTGTGGGAATTACATCTCCCTAGAGATTGAAGTTGGTAGGATATATCAAACACTTGGAGGTGTTTGTCTTAATAGCCAATAACAAATCACCCACAATTTCATTTATCAATATGTAGTAGAACAAACACATAATGGACAATTTTTAAAACATGATAACCAATGAGGGCACCATGAAATGCATTATTAAGTGTGAGAATGTGAAAATTAAATAATGGTTCACCATCTTCTAGAATCTTATTTTTTTTTCCATATAAATGGAAGGGTGTGATGTAGTTTTAAGAATAGAATGGTTGTAGACATTGGACATAGGATTTATACATGAGATTGAATAAGGAGAGGCATTAATACAGTCTCAAAGGTCTCCAAGTATGATCCACTTAAATAATTATCTTTCATTATATCAAAAATCTCTTGGAAAAAGGTAACTCTAGCATTATTTCAAAATTCAATTTCATGCAAGTTATGGAGGATTCCTCACATGAAGTTCATCTTCACTTATAGTTGGTTTTGGAAATCACCAAGGGTTTGAACCATCCCAAAGCCTTACTCTATCATGTGGGGAGAATGAAAGTAGCATCCCATTGAGTCTAGGAAGTCGACTACCAAGTGTGCATCCTTATAGACATCCTTATGCACATAAAATGAAATTGAAAAGAATTTTCATTAATTGTTGGAGGCTAGATTGATACGACCTAGTAATAACCTCTACTCTTCCCTAGTCATCATGGATTTTAAGAAATAAGGAAACTATCACATGTATGTGGAACTTTGTGGTCTTAACAATTTGATGATCAAAGATAAATTTTCAATTCCAACCATTGATCACCTCTTGTACAAGCTTCAGAGTGCATAATTCTTCACTAAAATTCGTCTTTATTCTAGCTATCACTAAATCATAATAAAGTGAGTAGATGTTCCTAAGACTACATTCCACACAATTAATGGACATTATGAGTTCTTGGCGATGCATCTTTGTCTTTACAATGCCCCATCCTCTTCTTAGACCTTCATGAACAAGCTCTTTTGAATTTTTCTATGCAAATTTGTGCTTTTCTTATCTAAATATATATTGATATACAATAAAACTTCCAAGACACATGTAGCACATGGTAATAAATCCTTACATATACCCTTGAATATCCAATTGATCATCAATTACTATTCCAAATGTGCCTCTATGAAGTGGAAGAAACATGTTACAGTGTAAGTAGTGAAGGGGTGTGAGTTGACCCTACAAAAATTGAGGCCATGAAAGATCAACCATGCCAAAAGACACTAAAATAATTTAATGGTTTCCTTAGCCTTACTACATCTACTTAAAAAAATTTGTGTAGAGCTATGATATAATTGTAGTGCCATTAACATCCATGCCAAAATAAAAATTACCTTTTCTACAATGATGCAATAGAGCATTCCTTTCATGCCTTAAATGATGTTATGTGTGATACTCCATTCTTAGTAGTGGCTCACTTCACTAAGACTTTCATACTAGAATTTGATGCATGTGGCAAAAACATAATGGGTGTGTTGATGCAAGTAAGGTTCACATTAGCATTCACTAGTGAACAATTGTTTGATAAAAACTTGGGAAACTCTACATATGAAAAACAAATAATAGCCATCCTTCGCGGTATTGATACATGGAAATATTACCTGATTGGGCTTCATTTTCATATCAACATTGACCATCATTGTTTCATGTACCTCTTAGAACAATGTTTCCTTCACCGGAGCAGATAAAGTGGGTTTCCAAGATGTTAAAAAATCCTTATGAGATCATCTACATGAACGGAAATGAGAATGTAGTGGTATATTCCTTGTCTTAAAGCAATGAGGGCGAAGGCTCCATGTTGGCATTATCCTTACTCATTCCATATTGGATAGAAAATGTACGCTAGGAATGGTTGTATAATTCCAAGGTTGTTCAACTTATCTAACAACTACAAGAAGACCCAAACCCCTTTACAAGCTACATATGGAAAACCAACACATTACATTATAAATAGTGCATCTTTTTGTTGCTAAATTATGCTTTAAAATGAATTTTGTTAAATGAATAGATTCATCTCACACAAAGGGTCATTTTGAATTGTAGATAAGGTATGAAGGGTTTAAGAATTCATTATTTTAGATGGAATGAAAAATTAAATTTGTAACTTCCTTAATTTATGTGTTACATGTTAAAGGAACAATGATGTAGCAATGAAATTGCCTAGTTGATTACCGCCCCGATTGATGTCTCCAAAAATATGGATTGACATTTCCATGGATTTTATTATTGGGATATCCAAAATAGGTAATAAATCCATCATCGTGATGGTTGTTGGCTTCCTTTCCAACGATGACCATTTTTGTGCCTTACATCACCCATTTAAGTCATCCACATTTGCAAAAATCTTTAGGGATCATATTTTTAAACTTCATGGAATGATTAGTTTAATTGTTTTTAAGCTACATGGCACCCAATTGAAAAATATCTTGACGTGCCACCCCCAAAGAAATATTCAAACTGAGATGGTCAATAACTTATTGTCAACTTATTTAAGATGTTTTCTATTAGATGGACTAGGCCATTGGGTCCAATGGATAGCCATTGTAGAATGGTGGTATAATGCCACCTATCATGCTGCTACCAAAATGTCACTCTATGAGCTTGACTATTGAGAAAATGTTCCATATGTGGCCTCATACTTACTAGGAACATCCATGATTATGTTAATGGAAATAACACTTCATGCAAGATTTGAAATTATTCGTACACTTAAGGAGAATTTGTTCTGGGTTCAAAATTGAATGAAGAAATATATATATCTGGATGTCACTCCAAGCACTACTCTAAAGAAAGGAATCATGGATTTTTTCATCTCCATCCCTATAAACATACATCTTTGAAGGAGAAGAACCACTAAAAGATATCTCCTAAGTGTTATCACCCCTACCAAATCCTCAAGCAAATTAGACAAGTCACCTACCTATTGGCTCTCCCAACCCACTCCAAAATGCACCTAGTATTTCATCTCTGCTATTTTAAAGAAAGGGTCTCACTAAATTGTCATGTTTAGACTATCCTCTATGATATTAGTGATGAAGGATCCATTTGGTTACAACTCAAGGTGGTTCTAGATCAAACAAAGTTTCATATATGCCAACACCACCACATTATCTAGAAAGACTTTATATAGTGGAAGAGCACACAAGCCAAAGATGCCACCTAAGCATGAGTCACGATTTTACAATAGCTTTCACATCTCCAACATTGAGGAGAACACCACTTTTGAAGGGGGGCAACATCTTATGATCTTACGCTAACTCATCTATTTATGGGTACTTAGGTTGTTAGGAATTAGTTAATTAATATATGGTGGATATTTTGGTGTGTGTTTAGTAAATGTAAAGGGTCATCCTTATTGAATAAATCTCGTGAGGTATTTGGTACTCATTAATAAATATGGCATATTCATTAATGTAGAGACCACTAGTGGTTAGGGTTTCGGTTAATTAGAAGCTATTGATAGAAATAGAAAGTTACTTAATATTTTGTGAACGGTTATCATCATATTGGAGGTCTACTCATTTGCAAGTTGTCTCCTCAAAAAGTCACATAAACATTGTTCACCTTTTCTAATATCAATAAATGTTTACATATTTTATAGGTTTAATACTCATTTTTTTTAATTTATTTTATGTAGTATGAATTTCCTCAAATATTGCTTTTGATTCTTTATTCCTATTACAGTCATTTAAAAATAATAAATTAGTCAGCCTATTCCTATTAATGTGTATTGTTTGTTTCATTATGGCCTTGAAACCTTAAATAGAGGAAAACCTCTACTATACACAATCATAGGTAAGAAAACCTTCACAAAAATCATGAAATAATAGAACACTATATAATGTCTTGAAGACTTTGGAAAAGTCCTTTTGCATAATGAGTATACATGAAATAATCTCTTTTCATTGAGAATATAGGGCTTTGACATCAACATTGATAGACCACCCACACATGATACCATGGAAAATAGTGTCATTACATTAAATGAAACAAGCCCAAAGATGAACTCTCTAGAAATGATATATGATATCAAGGAAACATGTTCGACGAAAAATGTTTATATTATTGAAGATCTTTATATTGGATTTAGGAAACAAGCCCAAATATGAAAGCGGAAAATCCCAGTGTGATTATCAAACCCACGTTGTACAATATGAGGAAATGTTTGTGGATAAATGTAGGGAAATGTGATTATTAGAAAAACGTCCACCTCAGGACGGATCATTCAAAACTCACCTCCGTGTCGTAAGTGTCCATTACGACACACCAGCGGATTATACTAGCACAGTCATATATAATTTATGATTGATAAATGTCGAAAGACTATAATAAATAAAGGAAGATTCTGGAAGATTCTGAAAACTGTAACTATAACTTTAAAACTTAATTGTAAACTTTACATGTAATTCTAATCTCAAACTATTTTTCTCTTGCTTTTGCCAAGGTTTCAGGTTAATTGTATTGAGTACGCCGTATCTAGAGCACTGGCATCCAACCCTCTCTATAAGCTATGGAAATGGTAGCGAAATGATCAGAATCCGTCTGGAAAGTTACAAGAAGTATTCCACCACATATGTCGTAGCCGGCTAGCTGGATTGTTACGAATAATGACATCGGTCATGCATATACAGAAAATGTTGCCACACATTACACAAAATCTCTATCGATGAGCACCATAAATGGTTGAAAAATGGAATGCGTGAGCATCGGTTCAGAAGCAAAACGTGAGCATTTATTTAGATGCCATGGTTTAATTCTACTTAATCATTTAAACGTGACAATTACATATGCTTACGGTAATTTTTTAATATGATTGGGTAAATGTTAAAAAGTAAACATGTTAACGGATGCCTTGATAAATGCAAGAAAGTTATAAACAATAAATCAGACCCATTGATTTTGGATGACTACTAAGAATATGCCAGCATCTTCAATGCATAGCCATCAAATTAGGGTTTAAGGTTAAATAAGATTAAAAAATCATTAATTGTGCCCATTATCAATAGGTATACGTAATTATCAATCTTCAATTAAACTTGTTTATGAAAAACAACAATTTTTTTATTCCCTATATTCCCTGCCTATAATGCAACAGCAATTATTTTATATGGTAGTTCACTGACGATGCTATCGCGAATCCCCCTTACCGATACTTCAACGGCAGGATTTGCAAATCACGTGGAAGGAGACTCTCTTGTGGTTATTCTATCCAGCGTGCAGGTCTTCGGTGTTGTTTTTCAATTTCTGATCAGGATTTGATGACGTCATACTTTATTCATTTTTGAGCTTTCAGTAAGTTGCACGAAACATGTGACAGAAACCGGAAGATACCGAGTAGTGTGAGATTGTAGCATCGATAAGACAGACGGCCGGATTTATAAACATGTGGGTAGCACGCAGACAGACTCGTTTCCAGTTGTCCTCTATCATTGATCTGCATCCTTTTTATACCGAATCAGATCACACCCCTCCTCATCCCAAGTTTATTGCTATCAATATTATTGTTGCAGAGAAATATAGTTGATCATTCCCCTTACCCTCTGTTTTTCATTGTTTCACTGTCCAATCATCATCGGCAACAATCAGTGATAGAGATCTGTCAAACTGATATCAATGGAAGGGCTGATACCCTACATTTACAGAGCTGTCGTCCGACACAGCTCGAGTCATCAAATATTATCCCGCAGCAACGGCAGCAGAAGGAATCTATTGTCATCGGCTGATCAACATTCGAGTAGCGGAAGATCGTTTGCGAGGGATGTCGCCAGAGTACCCAGCAAGGAAGATTCAGGTCGGGTCATTGATACTGCACCAGCGCAAGACTTTCAGGTGATACCACCCGATCGAATTTTTCCTTCGATCTCTCAATCCTTACACAGGCGGGCCGGAAAGCAGTATCTAGTAAACCCACCAAGGGAGGTTCACCACGCCATTTCCTTCCATTATCATAAGTAATGCTGCTGTAATTATTGTTAGTTTAATTACTGCCGAGTTCCTTTCGTGAGAGAATATGTTATGGGTATATTGTTGTTGTGCGAGATCTAAGATCACATTTGCCTTGTTCAATGAAATATTTGCATGGCTCAGAAGCACACAAAATGCATTCGGTATTTAGTACTTTCATGAGATTTTTTCATGTAATTCTTTCAACTAATAGCAATTGTTGCATATGCATATTATGATAACGAAATGCCCATTTCACATACATTTACATTTATTTTTTGATTCAAAATTGTTTTAACAAACAAAAACCAGAAGACAAAGCAGTGATAATGAAAGGAGGAGGGCAAGGCTCAAGATGGAAATATGTATCATTATTTAGAGATTTAAAATCAAACAAGCATGGCTCTTTGTCTTCGTCAAACGTATGTAATGGTTTTCCAAGAGATCTGAATTTAAGAATTTCCTGGTAGATTTAACTCCTGGCAATTTTTTTCACCAATGTTAGCATATTTAATACTTGGACATACTCCTGGCAATTTTTCAGAACCAAAGTTAGCATATTTAATAGCTGGACCAAGGTTTTTAATGCTTTGTATAAATAACAGAACCTCTTATTCTCAGATGCAGAGTGTCCCTCCGGATCAAATGAGCCACGCAATTTTACTTTAATTACTTTAGTCGCTCGACAAGGATTGATCGAATGTGTTTTCAATATGTATAAATTTAATCCATTGTCGTAATCCACAGTGGACCATAGCCCCACTAGTATTCATATCGATTATTGAAGCAATGCATCTTTTGTCATTGTGGACTTCTTGATTTTATATCTTATCATTAAGTTGTAATGAAAATCAACATAAATATGCGAAGTCACGATTATGCTTTTCCATTTGTTTAATTATTTATGGACAATTTGAAAAAAAAACACTTCTCCCTTTGGCATCTTAAAAAAATATATGAATGACATATACAATATTGAATGATTTGAGCAAGTTTACAATTAAAATACTTTTACTTTTAAGTTGGTATATTTTAAGTATTGGTTTAAAATAAGTGAAGTGTATTTTATCTCTAGTAAGACTCATGGTATCCTTCCTCTTTATCTATATATCTTGGTGAATAATAGAACCTTAACCTAAAATAAGTTAGGTGTATTTTATAATCATTGTAAAATCTCATATATCTAAAAAATAAGGTTGCGTGGCAGGGCACTTCCTGTCAAGGAGGCTAGAAAACAAATTGTGGAAAATGGGGTTGAATTGTAAATGAAACAAAGTGTTTGGTGCAAAATGTATATCAGGGAAATGTTGTGCAAATTGTATATCATGAAAGATAGGGCAAAAGTAAATGACGGTCCTCAGGCACAACAACATCTAATTTTTGAAAGTATATAGAAAACCTAATTGTTTTGAAAGTTTGTAAATGAAACAAAGTGTTTGGTGCAAAATGTATATCAGGGAAATGTTGTGCAAATTGTATATCATGAAAGATAGGGCAAAAGTAAATGACGGTCCTCAGGCACAACAACATCTAATTTTTGAAAGTATATAGAAAACCTAATTGTTTTGAAAGTATATAACGAAGTAAAAAATGTGTTGATAGTGCAAGATTAAATTTGGAAATACAAATGCATTTTACATATGGACTGGTGAAAGATAAAAATATATGATGACATAAAATTAATAGGAGAAGTAATATAAAAATTTAAATGCATTTGTGAACATGGGGTATATGTAAATGAAGCTTGCATTGTTAAACGCCATTTATTTTGAAATATATGAAAAAAGAAAAGTCTGTAACATATAAAAGAGTAGATGCATTTGCCAAAAAGAGTGCCGAAGGATAACAAAAAAAGTCTAACATATTAAAAAACAAATGCATTTGTTATACAGAATGCGGAAACAAAAGAATAGAGTCTGTAACATATAAAAATTCAAATGCATCTTTTTTTTGAAGTATGTGAAAAGATGATTTTTTTTTACATACTACTGCAAATTTTGAAATATACCAAAAAATTAAAGTCTGTTACATATAAACCAGAATTTCAATGTGTTTGTGATGTAGCCTGGGATTGGGGTTCACACAGACCATTAGAGAAATATGTACAAGAAACAGGATTGTGGAAAGAAGATAGAGTGCAATAGATGCAAAAGAAAATAAATGGAAAGGTATAAGTGTTTGCCTATAAATATGTATTTAAGAAAGTGGAATAACTGGGCCGAGAAACAAAGAAAGATGTGATAACTAAACTTACAGTGAGGGTACATATGAGTGCTTTGGCTATTTGTTTGGGGCTACCATTTCATTGATGTCAACGACGATTGCGGTTTGAAGGATGTTCTCCACGGCTGTTGGAATGTCGGGAACTGCATGTTGTCTTTCGTTAGCGGCCTCTTTCAATTGCCTTTCGACCCATTTTTCAATGTAGCTTCTCATTGGGGCGATGTTGATCTCATTCCGAATTTTGATGTTGAAAACTTTGTTTTCTAATTCCTAGAAGTCGATAGAAAGATTAGAAAGAGCCCCATGAATTTCCTCATTCTGTACTGCATATTTGACTAGCCAGTCATGGACGTGAGCTTGATCAAATTGAAGGATGTTGTAAAACTTTTCGAGAGACAAGGTATTCAACATAGCAACTTGTTTATCGAACTCTTGCCTGGTTAAGGGAAAGGATTTTTTGATTAAGAGGGGGTCTTGGAAGTCGTTGGTTTTCTCTGCCAAGTCTATATTTGACAACTTTTTGAATAATTCATCTTTCATCGCTATGGCTTGTTCACATGACTAAACAATGAGACGCAGGTAATTTACTTTTTGTTTCCAGCATGCATTCAATTGGGCGATAGGGTTTTTGGATGGAATATCTTCTTCTCTTCCTTTTGTTTCTGTCATATTGTTGACAATCTTACCAAAAGGGATAATCGATTTTAAAAATAAATTTTCTTCATCTTTTAATTCGGCTTGCAAAAGCTCAGGCAAGCTATGTGCCCTGGTTCCAAGGGAAGCGATGGTTTGTGATCTTTTCCATGCCTAGGTAACCAGTTCCATTCATTTTTTGATATTGTTCTCCACATA
The DNA here is from genome assembly GCA_000966675.3 of Picea glauca. NCBI lineage: Eukaryota > Viridiplantae > Streptophyta > Pinopsida > Pinales > Pinaceae > Picea > Picea glauca. The sequence continues at coordinate 216,206 of JZKD02S1797971.1, forward strand.
TCCTTTACATGATGGGAACAGGGTGGAGGATTCTTTTACATTGGGTGCAGGGATGCCAGGCATGGCTATTGCCAAAGGATCGACAAGCAATGACATAGGAATGAAAACGTCTTCCAATTCCTTGACTCCATCCTTCAGTTTGGCATTCTGGGTCTCGATGCATCCAATGGAATCATGAAGTGCTTCTCCCGTCGCGGTGTGAAGTTGACAGATTTGGGACGACCGCATGTTGGCAACGTCAACCTATGAACGACATTTGCCTTTGATATTTTTAACATTTTTTTTCTCAAATATCAATCTTTTGTTTTGGCTATCAAAAACATCGCTCTAGAACACAAAGGATTCATCTTCATCAAAATTTTGGGTAACGGATATGTCCATTGGATGGCTATGGTGGATGTTGTATTGGGGATGATCAAGGAAGGGGAACATGGCATCTAGATCAGTGTCAACTTCCATGTTCTGACTCTGAATTTTTGGCTCTTCTACTTGACCCACATTTTTTCCCTCTTCTTCTCTACTAGAATCTTGTGAGAACTATCAAATTTAGAGTGAGGAGGATCGTTATCTCCATCTCCATTTGAAGAACTCTAGCTTTCTTTGTTGTTGTGATGGGCCGTTGGAGCGATGCTCCAGGATGTCGTGCTTTTTGGAGTAGTATTTGCGGATTGAACACTCTTGTCATTGGGGTCTTTCCCCTGTTGCGTGCACAATTTAGTGCAACTTTGCACTGTCTCTACGTTGCTGGTATCAGAGGCAGGACTGTCATTGTCTCTGTTTTTGGGAAGGTGTTTATTTACAAAACAATCGTCGAGGCCAAGTGATTGTAAATGTTCTCTAAAAATATCTTAGGGGTCGAATCCTCTTATGTCTTCAGCATATCTGAGGTTGGAGATGCTAAAATGTGCTACGAAATCGTCAATTTTGTTGACATTTTTCAAGAAGAACTTCCCTATTTTCCAAGGCATAGGAATGAACTATTTTTTTTTCTTCCTTTGGAATAGATGGAACCAATAGTTGTATTGATGTGCTACTTCTACAATAAAATTTATGTCTGTAATGTGAAATGGAAGGAGAGCAGGTTGTTCTATGGAGCTAAAAATTCGTATGACAGTGTAATTTTCCAAATGTCGGAGTGTCCCCTTATTGTGCAAAAAACTAGTTGCCTATTCAGATATGCGGGGAGCATTTTCTCCTAACAATGAAACTTTAAAAACAGACAGGAAGCCATTAAAAACCTCATAAAAACAGTGGGAATCCTTGTGCTTCCACAAGGCCTGGTACCAGAATGTTACTGGGTGGAATTCACAATTGACTTTTTTGGACAGAAATAGTTGCGAAAATTGACAGGAATGTGCTATTGAAAAAACTAAATAGGATGACATATAAAATTTATTTTTCCTTTTGTAGCTTGACAATTGGGAAGAGATTTCATGGGAAATTAACCTACCCCAATAAAAAAGGGCTTGTTTGTTCACTGTGAAATATAAAATATAAAGAGCCATACGGGAAACAGTACCTGTGGACTCCTGTCCCGTTATTCTTGTAAACAACCAGGCAATTTATCGAAATGAATTTCTAAATGAACTAACCTCCATACTTGTAATATCTTCAGGAACTAGATTCGTCCTTTCCAAAAAATGAGGCAAGAGGTCCAATCCGTTATTATTCTTTGCTAGCAACTGTTTGCAATATTCTCCTTTGAATGTCAATGTTGGCTCAGGCAATTTCAGCATCTGGCGGAAGACCTGAGGTGACAAAGAAATAGAAGAGCTATCGTGCAGTGGAATAATTATTTTTTCTGTAATAAATTTATCGACGCACCAAGAAACCAGGTTCTTACAGTCAAAAACCTCAGCGACACATCCTGCATGAGAAATCTCGGAGGTCCAAATTACTTGGTTCTCTAGGGTGGGGGTTGGGTAATATGAAAATGCCCTGGACCAGTGGAAGTTCTGGTCCTCACGCCCGAAGGTGTTCACTGTATCTCCACATAACTGTCTTTGAGCTGATGCCATAGGTTTATGAGAAGGTTTCTTTGCTGTAGATGATGATTTAAATTAATTGTTAGAGCGAAGAATGTAATTTTTTGCTAAATCTTGGTTAAATGCTTCTGAATGGGAAAGTCCTCGAGCCTTTCGCTGATTAATGAAAACCTGTATTGGTGGTGCATGATGAACTATTAGCAATAAAATTTATTTATTGCATATTTAGAAATGCGAACGTGGTGGGTTAAATGCTTCTGAATGGAGGTTTTGTGAACGTACGAAGGGCAGGCCATGTGAACGACATTTCATGATTTTGAAATGAACACTCGCAAGGGATAATATAATCCGCCCACAAATTTTGGTTTAATCCGCATGAATACGAGATGTCCTCGAGCCTTTCGCCCATCAAAGAAAATATATACAGTTTCTACATGATGACTTGTTAGAATTAAATGCCAGTAATTGCATATTTAGAAACAAGATATATATATAACTTTTTATTTTCTTTTATTATAGACAAGTGCGAAGGTGACAGAGAGGGCAGAGAGCAAGGAAAGAATGGAAAGCTCTGAAAAGTGGTCGGACAGGATTGAAAAAAGGGTTACGGGGATAGTCAAGACAACAGAGTGTTGCACGATGAAATTTCATGTTTTGGAATTTTTGAGTGCAAAATGTGTAAAACGGAAGAGATCATCATGGGCCAGTTGAGTGACCGGTTTGTATATTTGCGGAATTGCACCAAAGTGGCTAAGTATGGAACAGGGAAATTGATAATTGCATATGTGGCAATAAGATATTATATATAATTTCCAACTGCTAATTGCAAAAGGGCGTGGATACATGAAACAACGACTACGAACTGAATATTTCTTCAACCCGCCAAATCAATGATTCACCAAAGAAATTCGAACAAATGGCGAAGTATGGAAAGAGGACAGATGGGCTTCAAAATCGGGTGACAATAGTTCCACTAAATATGCGAGGACCCAACGGTTAAATTGTATTTATCAAAAGTTTTTAGTGCAAAAATGTGCAACATAGAAAAGGGCATGATAGGTGGACCGTAATACGGAAAAGAGTATGATCTAAGAATGGTTGCAATTTTGAATATCTGTCAATTTGTATATATCGGAGCTCTGAATGTTGTTTGGAGGTCACGAAAAAGTAGAATTGTAATGTTGACCCGACCAACGTGCAAGTTTGACTATAAATTTGTATATGGTGGAACTCTGGGTGCCAGTTGTGGGACACAGAATAGTACACGATCAATTTAAAGAAAGGGGAAGCGGTCATTGGAAACGTAAACGCATGAATCCACGAAGCTGCGGACCAATGCATTGTTGGGAAAAAAATGATTAAGTAACCAGGAAGAGAAACTAGAGGGAATAAAAGAGTGGGAAAATAGAGAGACGGAATGTAGTTTTTGTAAGCGCACATTGGTTTCAAAGAAGCACCATGGCTGCAAAACCATGATCTACTAATTTTCAGCAAATGTGTTGTTTAAGATTACATTTTATTGCAATGTATGCTTGTAGCTATGTTGTTGATACATTATTCTATGATTGTAACATATCAACTTAACCACTAAATTTTCTTTTCTACTAATTGCCAGCAAATGCTTTGTGGAAGATTAGATTTTTATTGGAACGTGTCGTGTAATTTTTTTCTTCATACATTCTACCATCAGTGCAACATATTAACTCAAGTATTAAACCCATTGCATTGTGGGTTGTTAGCATTAAAACTTAATAATTGCATGTCTACAAACAAGAACAATGATTTTGCTGCAACATTGTATATTGGTATTAGTAAACAGAAGATCGAAGAAGTACGAGAGCACCGAACCATGCCAATTAGAACATGCGTTAAACTCAGAAAAGAGGCAGCAATGAAGAGTGCAAGGCAATTTTTTTTTAATAGCAAATCCATTTAAAATAAAAAAATAAGAAAAACATCGAGTACTGTGCATCTATGCTTAGAATTTGGACCCATTTCTTTGGGCCAAAACATTGAAGTTATTTGTGACAAACATAGGCACGGGTTCTCTAGTATGCAAGATTCTTAGAGTTTTCTCATCGATGAATCATCCTCTGCTGAAATTGCTATTTTTCATAATATTTTCCTTAGAAAGAAGATGAAAATGGTCGTAGGGCAAGTGGAATAGCCCGTAGCTGAAACCATCTCTGCATAGTCCAAAAAAATTTAGTAACACAACTTGCACATGCAATTGCAGGGGCCCAAATTATTCCATTATGGGCAGAAGGAGATGACTAGTATGAAAATGCGTGGCAGGAGCGAGAGTTTTGGACCTGATGCCCAAAAATGTTAAACAATATTTTTTTGGCTTGAAATATATCTCTGGGAGCATTAACATATCATTGCTTTACACTGAAACTCTTCTTCCCAGAACAAACTAATTTGGAAATCTGGAAATTCTACTTTGGCAGTGCAAAGTGGTTGTTGCGTTCACCGTCAGTTTATTTTCTAAAACTCCTTTTGGTGTTGTCATGACTGTGATCACCGAGCCAGGAAGGTCCGTTCATTATGGTTGATTTCAATTTGGGTGCAGGAGTGGGAAGATTCTTTGCATTTCCATCATCCATTGTCGTATCATCGTCCATCACATCATCTTCTTCCGGCTCAGAATTCATGGCATCAACTTCTGCGATAGAAATGACTGCAACTGGGAAGGTTATCTGACCAACCAGGGTTGTGATAGAATTCTTTGGCTTGAAATATATCTCTTGGTGTACCAAGGGACCATCTCATTTTTTCCTAATGGGCGGAGGGAGATGAATAGTAACAATATGCCTTGGAATAGTGGAACCTTTGGCCATTATGCCCCAATGTGTTTACTGTGTGTGGAGAGAACTGCTGCCTGAAGTTATTTAGAATTTGCGTTTGGTCGAGATGATGTTTGAAATGAAAATTGGGGAAGGATAATATAAGCTTCCGCAAATTATGGTTTAATGTGTATCAATGGAATATCTCCTCAAGCCTTTGGCTGATCAATGACAATTTCTAGGGTTCATGCAGAATGAGCCGTGACCATCATAGCTCACTAATTGCACAATTAGAAAAAAGTGCAAATGTGGCGGTGACGGTGAAAAGAGATTAAGAATCAGAACTTTCTTAAAAGCACCAACCTATCGGCGCACAAAAAAAAAATATTGCGTGGCCTTTGAAATGAATACTTGGAAAGGATAACATGCTTCTGGGCAAATCTTAGTTTAATTCGTACTAATGACAAATCTTCTTCGGACTTCCGAAATTTAATTACAGTTTTAACGGTTGTTTCAGGATGGCTACTAGCATTAAAGATTAATTATTGCGTATCTGGAAACAAGTACGAAGGCAACAACAATGGTGAAACCGATTCGAAGAAATACCAAAGTATGAAAAGCAGTCAGGCGAAGATATACCCAGGGCATGTGAACGACCGATGGTTCTCAGCCTGGCAGGCTGAAAATTGAGCCTCTATTGTTTTGTGTCCTACAAATAACACCTACACTTCCGCGATATACAAATTGACAGGTGGACATGCGGGTTGGTTGGTTCAACATTGCATTTTTTTTTTGTCCTTAGCGATTCCGTATTATTTCCATAATTAGCCAGTTTTTTGGATCGGGGGTTCTCGGTCTGGCGGGCAAAAAAATGGGCATCTATTATTCCCCGCTCTACAAATAATAGTGACAATTCTGTGATATACAAATTCAAAACCTGAAATGTGCTAAATTATTACTGTTAAATATTTATATTGTAGAATTTAATTATACGAGAAAGTTTTCACAATTTGGTCGGTCGAGTGATATAAAATTATTTCGACAAACGAGCCATATAAAAAAGAGTCATTCCATACTTAGGTAGTTTTTTGATCACGGGTTGGCGGCCTCGCGGGATGAAAAAAGAGACTCTATTGTTCCATGTCCTACAAATAGCACCCAGATTTCCGCGGTATACAAATTGACAGGACCTACGGGCTGCTTGGCTGAATATTGAATTTCATCGCGGGATCGCAGCCTAGCGGGATGAAAATTAAGTATCTATTGTTTCGTGTCCTAGAAATAGCACCTACAGTTCCGTGATATACAAATTCACACACAGACTTGTGGATAGTTTCTATATAAAGTATGGAATGGGATTTTATATAGCATATGCAGATTCCTCATTCCATACTTAAGCAGTTTTTGGATCGCGGGCTCGCGGTCTGGTGGGCCGAAAAGAGAGTCTCTATTGTTTCGTCTCCTACAAATAGCACCCAAACTTCCGCAATATACAAATTGATAGTGTTCTAGAACATATGCGGATCCCTTATTCCATACTTGGGTACTTTTTGGGTCACGGGTTCCCGACCTGGCGGGCTGAAAATTAAGTATCTATTGTTATGTGTCCAACAAATAGCACCTACACTTCCACGATATACAAATTCACACACGAATTTGTGGACATATTATATATAAAGTATGGAATGAGATTTTATACAGCATATGTGGATCTCTTTATTGTTTTGTCTCCTACAAATAGCACCCAGACTTCCACGATATACAAATTGATAGTGTTTTATAACATATAAGGATCCCTCATTCCATACTTGAGCACTTTTTGGATCATGGGTTTGGGACCAGGTGGACGGAAAATTAAGTATCTATCGTTCCGTGTCCTACGAATAGCACCTAGACTTCCGAGATATACAAATTGACATGAGGAATTTTGGACATATTCTCTATATAAAGTATGGAATGAGATTTTATACAGCATATGCAGATCCGTCATTCCATACTTAGGCAGTTTTTGGATCGCGGGTTGACACACCAAAAATAGAGTCTCTATTGTTTCGTCTCCTACAAATAGCACCGTGACTTCTGTGATATACAAATTGATTGGTGGACTCGGGCTGGCTAGCTGAACATTTCACTTTTATTGTCCCATAGCGATCCCGTATGAATTTCAAATTTAGCGTTTTTTTTTTATCGGGGGATTTGGGCCTAGGGAGTTGGAAATTGGGCATCTATTGTTCTGCGCTTTACAAGCACATTTTTCTAGAACATATGTGAATCCCTCATTCCATACTTCGACACTTTTTGGATCGCGGGTTCGCGACCTGGCAGGCTTTAATTAAGTATCTATTGTTTTGTGTCCCACAACTAGCACCTAGACTTCCGCGATATGAAAATTGACACACGGACGTGTGGACATAGTCTCTAAATAAAGTATGGAATGAGATTTTATACAACATATGCAAAAATCCCGTATGAATTCCATATTTAGAATTTTTTTTTTTATCGGGAGCATTGGGGCTGGCGGACTGAAAATTGGGCGTCTATTGTTCCGCATTGTACAAAAACATTGTTCTAGAACATATGTGGATCCCTCATTCCATACTTGGGAACTTTTTGGGTTGCGGGTTCGCGACCTGACAGGCTGAAAATTAAGTATCTATTGTTCCATGTCCTAAAAATAGCACCTAGACTTCCGTGATATACAAGTTGACAGGCGAACTTATGGACATTGTCTCTATATAAATTATGGAATGAGATTTTATACAACATATGTGGATCCCTCATTCCATACCTAGGCAGTTTTTGGTTCGCGGCTTGGTGGGTCGACAATAGAGTCTCCATTGTTTCGTCTCCTACAATTAGCACCCAGACTTCCGTGATATACAAGTGGACAGGTGGACTCGGGCTGGTTGGCTGAACATTGCAGTTTTATTGTCCTGTAGCGATCCGATATGGATTTCATATCTAATGAATTTTTTTGATCGGGTCTGTGGGGCTCGTGGGCTGAAAATTAGGCCTCTATTGTTTCGCATTGTACAAACACCAAGCACATCTCCGCGATTTACAAATTGACAAATGGACCAGTGGGTTGCGTCGCTCAAAAGTGCAGTTTTCATTGTTCCTTGTCCTCTGAATAGCCCTCAGATTTCCGTGATATACAGATTGACATATGGACTTAAGGCCATTGTTTACAGATTCTAATCCCTATAAACTATATAACATATCTAAAAACATGATTTTCAACACTAAATTATTAATAATAATTTTTTCTATTATAGAATTTAATTAAATGAGAAAGTTTGTACAATCTGGTCGGGCGACTGATATAATTTTTTTTCGACAAACGAGCAATACATAGAAAACATGTAATTTTAGAAAGTATGGAAAAGATATCTTATTGAGCATATGCGGATCCGTCGTTCCATACTTGGGCACTTTTTGGATCGCGGGTTCTCGGCTTGCCGGGCTGAAATTTGAACGTCTTTTGTTTGGTGTCCTGCAAATACCACCTAGACTTCTGCGATATACAAATTGACAGGTGGACTTGCGGATTCCACGTTTGGCGGGTTCAAGATTGAAATTGTTTAGCAATGCTCATCCTATCTAACTTCAGCTAAAAACATTATTTTCAGATACTAAAATATTAATATTAACTATTGTTATTGTACAAGAGAACTACATTAAATCGCTTATTTTTAAAAAAATGAAGCAAACACAAGAATGTTTTTGTAAATTTTTATCAAAGCAAACACAAGGACCAATTTGAAGTTTAAGGCCCTCTTGTTCATATGATAGCACGATTTCACTCCGCATATTATATATTCGTTGATTTCAACTTATTCCAGGATATTAATTTTGCCGAGTTCATCGAATAAGAAAAAATTGCGAAAACAACGATCAATTTGAATTTTAAGAGCCTCTTATTGGTATGATAGGATAGTTTCACTCCGCACACTATATATTCGTTGATTTCAAATTATTTCACAACAATAATTTGACCAAGTTCATCGATCAAGGAAATTTGCCAAAACAAGTCACATAGTACATTTGTGTCACAACGCCATAGAAATTATCAGGCAGATCTGTGTGCCACCTGGCCAAAAAAATTCAACTATATTGTTCCCTGTCCTCCTAAAAAGAGGTAGAGTTCCACGGTATACAAATTGATAGACAAACCAGATAACCAAGAACCAACCATAGTTTAAACAACCCACAAGAAAGTTTGCAGAAGGTTCCATTGAGAATAACCCATCGATCTTTGCACCAAACAATTTGATATACAAAGAAAAGATGTCGGCACATTCCTTTTCTCTTGAAACGAACATTCATCTGGATGTTGAACAAATATTACAGAGAGACATGAGGTATTTTCGTTTCCTCCCAATGTTTGATTTAATTTTTTTTTCCCTTCTTCAGTCGATATGCAAAATTGCATTGTCCTCATTTAAGGTGAATTTTCTCTGTATCCGAAGTTGCTGCAACATATAGAAATTGCTTGCCTTTTTGTGTAAATACGTTTCATATGAAAACTCTTCCAATTCAGGAAGCACATTTTGTAACAGAGGCTGCCTAACCGAACACTATACAGTTGTGTTTCCCATGGTTCGGATAACACCATTGATGCAATGACCATAACTATATGGACATTTTTCATCACATTGCAGACAATCAATCGTATCATCACTTATCAAAGTGGAAGCAAAAGAAGTGGAATGGAATTTTTCACATACAGGCTCAAAGGGTGTCGAGTACACATTGGCTACAAATAAAAGACCTTCAACCTAGAAATGCGAGAAAAGGGATTAATACATTGAACAATATAATACACAGCTGCATCCCCCCTTCCCCTGTAGAACAAAAAATAAAAAGTAAACAGGTGCATAAATTTGTTGAAGGCTATTTCTATAAGCAAAGTGAGGATGAGTTTGTGGATGTATACGCACAACAATTGTAGAGATAGCTAGTTTCTCCAGATCCTCTACTATATCTACTCGCAACTCTATTACAAACGTTGTCTGGGTTGTCCGAAAGATCCTTTCTCTAGAATCCTTCTTCTTTGTTATATTTTTGAACATCATAACTAGAATCTTCCCTCTATGCAATTGTTGTTCCATTAACGAAAACAAATCTGAATACGTATCGAACAATTGTATATGCAACATGGAACAATGCAATATTTGTTTTACTTATCCCACATATATGCAAATGCGAAATTTAAGAACAAAACTGAATATGAAAAGAGGTACCATTTCCTTGTCGTTGTCCCACTGTCCATCCTTTATATGGAGAATGTGTTGTGACCCAAATTTTCTTGCTAGTGTCACAACATCCCCAATCGTTTCGATTGGGTAAATATTAGTGCTCTGTGCAAGCTACCCGATAGTCGAGTCCAGGAGGAAGCGATATTCTGAACAAATAGCAGGAATTTTTTCAACAATACTTGTTTCATTGAGAAAAATAATTCAATCGCAATCACCATGGTCATATACTATTTTGGGCAATACATTAAAATTTGTAATGGATATCCCATTATGCGACAATATCTTTTTTGCATGTTTGTGGACAAGTTGTGGAGGAACAGTCAGTGTGACTGTCATCATGGCATCCTTGTCTGTCATATCAACACACATAATGGATCTTGTTTTGTTTGCCTTATCGAAGTAGGTGGTATAGACAACCATTATGTCCCCGATGAACAGTTGTCCAGTTTGGCGACTGTTCAAGGCCTCTATTGACAATACTTTGGATGTCACAACTCTAGACCCAATGACATTTTTTTGAACAGGAAAACTAAAGTGAATGGTAGTGTTCTACAAGTACATGAATAATATTGATGAACTATGGAGCCACAATTTCACAACCACACCTCTTGGTCTGCGGAACATGCAACACATTTGGCGTTTCACTTGTACTTGTTGATACTTCTTGCGAGATGGAAACCATGTATTGAAAATGGCATCATTATATCTTCCATGCCATAGATGAATATATAGCCCATGAAATTTGTTCAGTAAACATAGTAAGAGCACAATGTATGCATATTTACCTTTGGCCTTGTCTGTCTGTTGATGTCTGAGATGACTGACTGCTCATGGTCGTCTCACTAGTCCAACTTTTTCTGATGCAAGCATGTGAAGATGAACATCAGGAGTAAACAAATCTATGCATTGTATATTTTCCATCGAAAGGACCAAATAACCGTAAAATTGTATGCATCTTAATTTTTTAACTGGACAAATGTTTAACAGTAAACAAGGAGTAACCGCAGGTCGCCATGGCCAATGTGTATATCACGGACCCCCGCAAGCCAGGGGAGCAATCTTCAACCTGCAAACCTGGCAGCCGCAATTGACAAAGTGGGTAACTATGGAATAAGGTAGAAGAAGAACCACATATGTCAGTTCCTTAGTCCGCCAACTGGTGCACCGGGGAATTTTTGGAAACCACACTAAGGAGATGAATTAGAAAACAAAAGGGATAATAGAAAATGGAAAAAGTAGAAATAGGGGAGCGCAGAAAGGCCCATTACTGCGAATTCATCGTTTTCAAGTCTAATATTATATTCTCCCTTCCGATTTGTATATTTAATTTACCGACATACTTGGTATACCTTTTATAAGATTGTACCACAGAACCCTCTGCTGCTGCATAGAAGAATTCATCTCCCTGTCCAAGCAACCTGTTTTTTTCAAGGAAGCAACACTGAAGATGGAATTGAGACAAATAAAAGTTAGTATGAAAACAAACATCTAAAAGAAAAAGAAAAAGGTCTGTTTACCCACCAAAGAGTTCTTCATCTTGTCCAACGATTATGTTTCTTTAAATGCAACAATGCAGCGCAAACACAACGGACATAAACTAGCTTAGTATGCAGGAAGGAACGTATGTAACCAAGATAACTTACCATGTAAGAAGGCACATAACTAGTTTAACACATATACAGACCATAAATGAAATACAAAACAACACAATATGAAACAACAGTACAAGCATGCACCTTTCTATATCCTCTTTAGCCGATGCAGTCAAGACTCCCTCCTTTTCTCCATCTACTCTGTTTATTTCAGTGTGGGAACCCACAAAATTCAATGTACATCAATGGAAGCTGGTATTCACTGGAGAACAAGCAATATGTAGATACAAAAAACTGACTCAACGAACAGTTTACAAAGGAAGAAACATGAACCTTTTCTCTTCTCTATCCATGGGTGTAAATGTCTAGATTTTTTTCCCTGGCCAAAATATATTACAAGGCAGAAAATATCACACAATTGCACGGCCGCAACTAAACGATTTCTGGTTTTCCCTGACAATTCATCCAAATATTCCCTTTAAACATGTTCTTTATACTCTACACAGAATGTTGTGCCCATGTTACAAGTTCTCAGTTTTCCATGGCAGACTACCCATACATGCTTCCAGACATGAAAATATAATCTTGAAGAATATTTGTTGCAGATATCATATCTCAAGCACAACACAAATTGTATCGTGCGCATACCAGTCTATGTAGAGGAGAAATAAATGTTATGTCATATCCTCACATCTGACCATACATGATCTATAAATGTAGGCTGCATACATATCCTTTATCCCAACAAAAAAACAACGGATATTGTAACTTCACATGTAATCCTCCAACAATTTTGTATGCAACTATTTTCTTTCATGGCCGGACTCGAGCACCAAGAAAATATCACACAAATACTGATAGCGGCCTCTGCAAAATGGAAAATAACACAACTGTAGATTGAATGGGGGGTGCAGGGGCTGAACATCGTAAAGCACCCCTAAAGAACAACAACAATCCAAAAAAAAGGAAAAAAGAAAAGCTCCAACCACCACCGCTGCACCCCAACCCTACAAGGCCGAATCAAAGAAAAGAAACCAGAAAGAAAAAAACCAATGAGAAAGAATGAAGAGGTTGAACTACACCCCCAAGGCCCCAAAGAAGAAGCCCCGGGCAAACAAACAAGACTAGCAACCCAGGAACCAACGAACTAGCAAAAGCCACCAACCTAGTGAACAACATATGTATCTCCAATGATTACCAAATTACAGCCGAAGTAGAAAAGGAACCGAAAACATACAAGGAACATGCGACTAAAAATAAGAAAACATTCTTACTTGCAAACTGCAAACACTGAACAACAAACAAGGAATACAAAATGAAACTATGGCATCGAAACTTACTCTGAAACGATGAAATGCAGAAGCGCAGGTCAAATCGTGAGCGAAACAACAAAAAAAGAAACCGATAAACCACCGAAGAAGAAACACTCACCGAACCAGTAAACAATGTATGTAGCTTCAATGATTACGAGGATGAAACATACAATGGAAACACCTACCAAACCAACAAAGAAGAAGCATTCACTGAACCAGTAAACAATGTATGTCGCTTCAATGGTAGAACAAGGATGAAACATACAATGGTTATTGAATTGGCATGTACTCCGAGAACCATATTTACATAAACATTTAAGACTCTCAAGCTATCTAAGGACCTCGCGGTATGCAAACATTTAATATGTCAGGGGTGTTGAAGAACGTCGTGTCATGTAAACATTTACGTTGTCAGGCCTATTGAGGCATCTCAGAATAAGTGTCAATAAATTTCAAGAAATATACAAAGCTTGGATATGAAAACATTTCAATATGCTTAGTACATATCAAAACTGACAGATATATTCGGGTAGCAGAAAATTCTAATACAAACATTCGAACTAATGGTAGCATTAATCGACCTTCAAGCAATATACAGGAAAAATATATGATTAAAACATACTGTCTACTAGAAAAAAGTTTGGATATGTTGCCATACACTGCGTTGGGAATAAAAAAGCCGACAATAAGACCTCCAATCTCTTAGCCAATCAGATAAGTACATATATGTTACTTTTTAATATATAAAAATATATGCTTTTAATTCCATAGCTCCAACAATAGGTATTGTGCAAATATTTCTGGTCAAAGGAAAAACTAATATGTAGTCAATGCTTTATCGATCACTATAATCCCTCTATGCCTACGACAAGGACTAATAACCAACTATCCATTATCTTATACATAGTACTATTATATCAACTCTACATCCATTACAACTCTACACCACCACTTTAATCCATTATCCATCTCTAGTAATTTTAATTCCTTTTTATTGAATTTCAAATTTGTGATTTGCAAGAAAAACATTAATAGGAGATTTGTTAATCCATTATCCATCTCTATTGATTTTAAATCCCTTTATATTAAATTTAAAATTTCTGATTTGCAAGAAAAATATTAATGGGAGATTTGTTTTACCTGTCGGTTTCAAGTCGAACTAGATAGTCCGGTTTTCAAAAAAATGAGATAGTCTGAATTTGAAAATAATTCAATGGAGTAGTGTAAAACTTTGTTTTGATAGAATTGAAAAAAAAAAATGTTATTTTTTCAATTCACTCTTATTCAAACACAAATGATTAAAATAAAAATATTCACAAATCATTAAAATTAAACACATTAAATATTTGACAAAATCCAAAAATGCAAATCTATATTTAAAAATTAAAAGTGTTAGAAAAGTCTAGTCATTGTCTTTTGTACTATAAAGTTATCTATATGATAAAGTTTGACTATTCCTTTCAAAGTTCTCTATATGATAAAACATAATATTCCTTCCAATGCATATAGGGTTGGGAACTTGGAAAGAGGCTTAGTGAAAATATCAACAACATTTTCACTAGTATTACAATACATAAGAGTTATTTCATTTGACTGCAACTTTTCTCGAACAAAATGATACTGAGCTTCAACATGCTTTGTCCTTGCATGAAAAATCAGATTCTTTGCAATATTGATTGAAATTTGATTATCACATCTGATCATCGTAGGTTCCTTTCGTTCTTCTCCAACATCTTGAAGAAGTCCTCTTAACCAAACAACTTCACAAGTTGTTGCACACAAGGCTTTATATTCTGCTTCAGTGGAAGACAAAGATACAGTGGGCTTCTTTTTACTGCTCCATGAAACAACCCCGGATCCAATGCTGAACGCATATCCAGTGGTTGATCTTCGATCATCCAAATTTATAGCCCAATCAGAATCTAAATAACCTGTCAACTCAACATCAGATGCATCAGTATATTTAATACCATAATCAAGTGTACCTTTTAGATACCTGAGTATTGTCTTTGCTGCATTCCAATGGATTTCATGAGGTTTCGCCATGAACTGACTTAACACACTCACAAAATATGAAATATCAGGTTTGGTTGTGGTGAGATAATTTAGACTACCCACCATCTGTCTATATACAGTGCCATTCACCTCAGACTACCCACCATTTGTTCGAAGGAGGTGAATGGCACTGTGTATAGACAAATGGTGGGTAGTTTGAATTATCTCACCACAACCATACCTGATATTTCATATTCTATGAGTGTGTTAAGTCAGTTCATGGTGAAACCTCATGAAATCCATTGGAATGCATCAAAGGGAGTACTCAGGTATCGAAAAGGTACACTTGATTATGGTATTAAATATACAGGTGCATCTGATGTTGAGTTGACAGGTTATTCATATTTTGATTGGGCTGGCAATCTGGATGGTCGAATATCAACCACTGGATATGCGTTCAACATTGGATCTGGGGTTGTTTCATGGAGCAGTAAAAAGCAGTCTACTGTATCTTTTTCTTCTACCGAAGCAGAATATAAAGCCTTGTGTGAAACAACTTGTGAAGTTGTTTGGTTAAGGAGACTTCTTCAAGATATTGGAGAAGAACGAAAGGAACCTACGATGATCATATGTGGTAATCAAAGTTCAATCAATATTGCAAAGAATCTGATTTTTCATGCAAGGACAAAACATGTTGAAGCTTAGTTTCATTTTGTTCGATAAAAGTTGCAGTCAAATGAAATAACTCTTATGTATTGTAATACTAGTAAAAATGCTACTGATATTTTCACTAAGCCTCTTGGAAAGATTAAGTTTGAATTGTTTAGGGAGATGTTAGCTGTAGAAGTCAATCCATTCTCCATTAAGGCGGAGACTTGGAAATAATGGAGAAAGTGCCAGTTGTAAGCGCCAGTTGTAAGCACGAGTTATAAGCTTCAGTTGTGAGAGTCAGTTGTAGGCGTGTTAAGAGTCAGTTCTTAGTTAAGAGTCTAGTTGTCTTTGGTTTTCATATAACCGATTCGGTCGAGTCTTTTCCTATATAAGGATGTAATCCATCTTCATTGAATACTAGAGAAGTGAGCGTAGCGTCATCGTGTTGTTTGTTTCTCATATTTGATCTTGGTATCAGAGCCACGGGGAGAGGGCGTGGATAGCATGAGTTCTATGATTGCTGCATCAGTTTTTGAAGAGAAGAGTTTTTTTTTTTGTGGAGGTAGTTTGCATGTTAAGCTTGTCCCTCCTCTGATAGAGTGTGGCGGTATAGTACTGGCCCGGGTCTCAAATACTGAAATTTATGGAGTCACACTAAAGCTATAGTGCAAAAATATTCCCGCAGCTGGAGTGCTCGAGAGATGCATGGTAAAGAGCGGTCGTGTGGTAAAGAAAACCCATGAGCAAATACGATTGCATGGAAGAGTTTGTGGCGTGAGATTTACTGCGTGAATAAGGAAAATCCGTGAGCAAATACAATTACATGGAAGATTTTGTGGAAATCATGAATGTGTGAGGCTGGTGTGGGAAGTTTGCATGCATGACTTTAAAGTGTGAGTTTGAATCGTAAAGTTTTGTTTTTGGTGAATTGAATAAAGGTGGTACGATTTCTTAAGCAAATCCTGATTTTTTTTTTAAATGAGTATTGTGAGTTTCTTAAGAAATTTAATATCAAAAGGGTGGATATTTTTTAAGTGAAGCGTGAAGAGTGAGTTATTCACTTTATTCAAAGTGGGTTTTATTTTGGAGTTTATTAAAAGTGAATTTTTTATTCAAAGTGGAAAATTTTGAGGTATAAACTTTAAAAGTGGATATTAAAGTTTATTCAAGAGAATATTATTTGTGAGATTTTGTGTGTGAAAGATGAGAGCCGAGATTGAGACGGATCGGTGGTATCCGAAGGAAGAGAGACAAAAAGTTGCATATCTTTGGTGATTTACTTGCAGAGACTAAATTGCAGCAATGATGAATCTGTTGGCGAAGACCTACCTCAACGAAGCCAACAAGCTAGATGGCTCAAATTTCATTAACTGGAAATTCAAGATGCATATGCTCATGGAGGGCTATGGTGTCTAGAACATTGCAAAGGGAATTGAACTGAAACTTGATGCGGCTACCGATGCGATAGAAACACAGATCCAAGATTGGGAGAAGCGCGAAAACAAGGCAAAGGTATTGTTGCACATGTCTGTTAAAGATAACATAATTCCACATATTAGAGATGCTACAACTTCTACTGCAACATGGACAACGCTTAAAGCATTGTATGAAACTAGCAACACAAATCACATTTTGTTTATGAAAACTAAATTGCTAGGCATTAAGATGGATGGAAATGAATCTGTTAGTTCATTTTTGGGTCGTATTAAAGAGGTGAAAGACAAGCTAGTAAATATAGGGGAAACTATTTCCAACACTGATCTAGTGACTATTACCTTAAATGGTATGCTAGAAGATTATCATATGTTCATAATAGGTCTCACAGCAAGGGAGAAACCTCCTACATTTGAAGAACTGATAGGTATTTTGCTGCAAGAGGAAGAGAGGCGTGGGAATATGAAGCCTCAGAGTAAAGATTTGGCACTGTGGTCAAATAATAGATCTGTGAGAGGGAGATCAGGAGTAAGAGGCAGAGGAGGTAGTTCATGGCCAAGAGGTGGTTCATGGAAGAGAGACAGTTCATCGTAGAGAAGACAATATCCAAATCAAGGTATGCAATCTGATAGGAATGAGTCAAAGGGTTGTTTTTTATTGTGGTCGACCTAGACATATGGTTAAAGAATCTCATAAGAAGAAAAGTGATGAGGCTAGGAATAAACCTAGAACACATTCAGGTCATTATGCAGAAAAATGCTAGTGATGATATCGATGAACCCCCGAATTTTGACTCACGAGATCTTAGGTTGTTTGTGTTTAACGCTGCTTTA
Source organism: Picea glauca (assembly GCA_000966675.3). Lineage (NCBI taxonomy): Eukaryota > Viridiplantae > Streptophyta > Pinopsida > Pinales > Pinaceae > Picea > Picea glauca. Next base: position 234,053 of record JZKD02S1797971.1, read on the forward strand.
TCTGCTAAAACAGATGATTTTGATACCTGGTTTGTGGATTCTGGAGCATCAGTACATATGACTTGTAATAAAAATTGGTATGCTAATTTTAAAGAAACACAGAATGGTGCCAACATATATCTTGGAGATAACCGTGCTCATCAGATTAAGGGATATGGAGACATTCCTGTGACATTGCCGAATGGTACTGTTTGTCACATTTGCAATGTGGTGTATGTGCTAGGAATAAAAAAAAAATTGATCTCTGTGGCCACCATTACAGATCAGAACTTGAAGGTTGAATTCTTCAAGAATTATTGCATAGTGAAGGATCTACTGGACCACTTCCAAATTGTTGCAATGGGAGTTAGAGTAGGAGGTCTATACAAACTTGATGTTACCAGCAAATCACATCATACACTGACTTCTGCAACTATGCCAATAGAGATTCTTTGGCATCAAAGGTGTGGACACATCAATCATCCTGATTTTTTGTTATTACAGAAAAATAATATGGTTGAAGGACTTCCCATGTTAAAGAATGAGAAGGTTGCTTGTGATGGATGTGCATTAGGAAAGATGCATAGAGATGAATTCCCCTCTAATCTTGATAAGAAAAAGAGATATGTGTTAGATCTTGTGCATACTGATGTTTGTGGGCCTATGCAGATTAGGTTTGTAGCAGGTGCATTTTACTTTCTGTTATTTATTGATGATTGCACGAGATACACATGGGTTTACTTCCTTAGATGAAAAAGTGATGTTTTCGAGTAATTTAAGGAATTCAGAACCATGGTGGAAAAGCAGACAGAAAAATCCATCAAAATCCTCCGTTCAGATCAAGGGGGAGAGTATAAATTAGGGTAATTCAACAAATATTGCAAAGATAATGGAATAGTACAACAGTTTACAGTACCTCACACTCCACAGCAAAACGGAGTCGCTGAAAGGAAAAATAGAACTCTGGTAGAGTGTGGACACAGTATGATGAAAGGTAAGAATCTCTCAAATGCATTTTGGGCTGAAGCCATAAATACTGCAGTTTATTTAAAGAATAGAAGTCCAACAAGGTGTCTTGATAATGTTACTCCTTTCGAGGCCTTGTATGGTTCCAAACCCGCAGTTCATAATTTGAAAGTATTTGGGTGTAAGGCTTTTTCTCATATTCCAAAGGAGAATAGGAGGAAATTGGATGCTAAAGACACTAAATGTATTTTCATTGGGTACTGTTCTGAATTTAAAGCATACAAACTATTTGATCCTGCTACTCACAAAGTATTTGCAAGTAGAGATGTACTTTTCTATGAGCAAGAAGCAAGAAATCATGACGACAACAGTCATGAAGAATGACATAGATTTCTTGATGAAGGAGTTAAAGAAGAGCAACAATAGTAGCAACCCACACAACATCAGCCATCCCTGCAGCAACAACAACAGTAGAAACAAGGACTCAGTGATATGGACAATTCAAGCAGTCACAGTTGACCTAGAGGTGAAGACAAATCTTCACAAAGTGGGGAGGAAGATAATCAGTTGAGAAGATCTTCAAGACAGATTCGGCTTCCTAAGAGGTATAAAGACTATGCCCTAATGAGTTTCATTTCAGATGTCATAGAACCCATGAGTTTTGATGAAGATAATGAAAATGATGAATGGAAAAATGCAATGGAGGAAGAATGTGAATCTATAATGAAAAATAATACTTGGGAATTGACTGAATTGCCTAAACATAAGAAGCCCATTAGATGCAAATGGATATACAAACCCAAGTTTAAATCAGATGGTAGTATAGATAAGTATAAGGCTAGACTGG
>JZKD02S1797971.1:235894-260359 GCA_000966675.3 Picea glauca
TGAAAAGGGGCAAGAACACTTAGTGTGTAAGTTAAAGAAAGCATTGTATGGACTAAAACAGGCACCTAGGTCATGGTATGAAAAGATAGACTCTTTCTTTCTTCAACAGGGTTTTGTGAGGAGCAAAAGTGATCCAAATATGTATACCAAATTTGATGAATATGGGTATATAGCATTGATTTCATTATATGTTGATGATTTAATAATTACAGGAAATGCAGAGAAGTTAATTGATGAAATCGAGGAGTAGTTATCAAAGGTATTTGAAATGAAAGATCTTGGTGAGTTACATTACTACCTAGGTCTTGAAGTTTGGAGAAATGCAGGACAAACTTTTGTTTGTCAGAGTAAGTATATCAAAGAAATACTTAAGAGATTTAAAATGGATCAATGTAAGTCTTCTACTGTTCCCATGAAACAAAATGTGAAACTTTCTTGTGATGATGGTTCGAAGGAGGTGAATGGCACTGTGTATAGACAGATGGTGGGTAGTTTGAATTATCTCACCACAACCAGACCTGATATTTCATATTCTGTGAGTGTGTTAAGTCAGTTCATGGTGAAACCTCATGAAATCCATTGGAATGCAACAAAGGTAGTACTCAGGTATCTAAAAGGTACACTTGATTATGGTATTAAATCTACAGATGCATCTGATGTTGAGTTGACAAGTTATTCAGATTCTGATTGGGCTAGCAATATGGATGATCGAAGGCCAACCACTGGATATGCGTTAAGCATTGGATCCGGGGTTGTTTCATGGAGCAGTAAAAAGAAGCCTACTGTATCTTTGTCTTCTACCAAAGCAGAATATAAAGCCTTGTGTGCAGCAACTTGTGAAGTTGTTTGGTTAAGAAGACTTCTTCAATATGTTGGAGAAGAATGAAAGGAACCTACGATGATCAGATGTGATAATCAAAGTTCAATCAATATTGTGAAGAATCTATTTTTTCATCCAAGGAAAAATAATGTTTAAGCTCAGTATCATTTTGTTAGAGAAAAGTTGCAGTCAAATGAAATAACTCTTGTGTATTGTAATTCTAGTGAAAATGTTGTTGCTATTTTCACTAAGCCTCTTGGAAAGATTAAGTTTGAGTTGTTTAGGGAGATGTTAGGTGTAGAAGTCAATTCATTCTCCTTTAAGGGGGATACTTGGAAATAATGGAGTAAGTGCCAGTTGTAAGCACCAGTTATAAGCTTCAGTTGTGAGAGTCAGTTGTAGGCATGTTAAGAGTTAGTTCTTAGTTAAGAGTCTAGTTGTCTTTCGTTTGCATGTAACCGACTCGGCCGAGTCTTTTCCTATATAAGGATGTAATCTGTCTTCATTGAATAATAGATAAGTGAGCGTAGCCTCACCGTGTTGTTTGTTTCACATATTTTATCTTGGGATCCTTTAGGCAAAATATTGTGTATGATAGGTTCAATCATGTGACAAAACCATAGGAGAGTATTTCTATATGAGGTGTGTTAGCCATAGTTAATGACCATGTTTTTACATTAACAACATTCTTTTACAACATAAGTGTTATGCGTATCCCTATGTGGTTGAGCATGGCCACTATAAGGTATTAGGAGCATATTGCTATCCATTCTCTTGATTTTTTTTAATGATGTAAAAATAATTGTTGTACAAGGAGGAAGCGATGACAATTTCACTATTGAAAGTTTATTTCGAAGGTTTATCTTAAGATATAGTAATTTCTTAAAGGAAATTCATATAGATATTCTACCAGATGAATAGTTTGTTGTTTGTGATAGCCTCACATGACACATTCTTTTAGGGTATTTTGCACGTAGGATTTCAACTAAGTGTGTATTAAATGCCTAGGTTAAGGAAGCGTCAAAACCTCGTCGTTGAATTATACAACAACTCATAACTTAATCAAAGTCTATCTTTTTAGTACACAATTAAGGAAATTAATCATGTCACTTATTTGCGCGTGATATCATTTGTATTTGTAGCAATATTGTTGTTACATGTGACATGAAAGGTATACAATTTTCCACGTGGATGAAGCCATACAATTGTATTGTGTGGTGTAAGTTGACCTCCTAGGCCTTCCCCTACGGTTCTAGGAATTTTTGGAGCATATATCTGCTCCCATTGGAGAATTCATATATCATATTGTTATCCCTCGAGATGTTCTAAGTTTTCATTTTAATGATGTTGAGGCACCCCATGAGCTAAGAATTAGGTTGAGTCTTAAAACCATATTTGCAGTAAAGTAATTGTGCAATATTTGGGAAGTTTTTCCCTCTCTCCTTATCGAAATTATAGGACCTCAAGAAATCTTATATTAGATATAAAATGCTCTCAACTCTTAGAGGAATATGTCTAATAGTGTTTCAAAAAATCAAATTTTAAAAGAGAATGAAGTGGTGAATTATATGAAAAACATGATAAACGTACATGGCACTGCTAAGAATGAATCATGTAGTTTATGAAAAAAGAACAACGTGATGAACAATTAAGAGTTCAACAACTCTAATAGGTGCAAAAAAATCAATGAAAACATGCTTCAAACAATTATGATCTTCACACATTCAAATACATGGAGGTACCCTGTACATATTATTTGAAAGAGTAAGGAACTAACAGAAAATGGTCATTCATTCGGAGGAAATCACTTTTGTGTCAAGACAAGACATCATACAGTAACACTGAACATAAATTTATAATCTATTGTCTAAGATTTTATAAATCAGATCTTATCCAAGAAAATAAAAATGGAAGGAGATTCTTTGTTAGAATAAAAACACTACAAGGGAGGAATTATAGATTGAAACAGTAACACAGAGGATGAAAATTAGGTTTCTTGCTGCATTTACCATTTATTTGTGCTCGAGGTTTCTAATCAAACAACTTCAAGTATACTAAAATATTCAATTCCCTAAAGTTTCGGCCTCAACAATGAAGGCCTTCATTGTTCTTTATTCTTCTCATTCATGCCCTAAAACAGATTCTTGAAACCACTTCTTGCTTCTTGAATATTCTTACTGCTTCTTGATTCTTGAGTGGTTTCTCTATGATGTTGATGTGACATAGATGGAAGCTATTGGTTGGATATGAAATTCTTTCTTGACATGTAAGAATATCATGGTCAGCTCTAGGGGATAACTCACGTTGAGGTCAACTTCATTTCCTCAATGATGATGTCATCGTCGGAACAATCGGGGATCATTCGCACTAGGGTGAACTGATACTTTCCCAATGATGTTGTTATAGAAGCGTCATCATCGGGATGATATGAGGCCTTTCAACACTTTAGTTTAGTCATCAATCCCAATCACATGATTAGATCTAGACCGTCAATCGACCTTGAACAAAACCCAAAATCATTAAGTGAATACGAAGTCATGTTAATGTCACCCAGGACACGTGGCGACATTATACTAGTCCATGCATATGTTTATGTGGCAAGGAGGATAGGACACATGCCACCCATTTTTGATATGTTTTTTAGAATGTTTGGAGGGTCCTTGTGTCCACGTGGAAAGTGGTGGTTGAATCTAATAATGCTTCGCTGGCATAGCATGTTGTCATCTCTCCCTCTATGTATCCTTGGTGGCACAATAAGTTGGCTCCATGTGTAAGGTTGAGGTGGCAAATACATCGTTGTTATTGGCACTAGGAGATGACTCGTGCTGGGGGGAACCCTAGTTTCATTTTTCCGACAATGATGTCGTCATCGACCCTGGGAGATAACTTGCATTGGGGAATTCTCATCATATTTTTCCAAATATGGTCTCCACTATAACCTCCATCGTTGATCTCATGGTGAGAAACAAATAGATAAATTGATCTCGCTTGAAAAAAAACCAAAATTGGTTAAGGCATTGATAAATTCACGTTGACTTCACCCTGGACATGTTGTGACCCTATACTGGTCAATGTTGATGTTGATGTGGTGGGGAGGATAGGACACATACCACCCATTTTAGAGATGTTGACCTATGTATATGGTGGGTTCCTTGTTGATCTAAAAATCCTTAGATGTACAATAAATTCTTGAATACACCTAAGCATCCAACCAGATTCGATAAATGAAGATCTTTTGACTATTTGCAAAAACAAATGTGAATATGCTTATGTGTCCATAAACCTCATTAATATTGATGAATAACTTGATGAATAATGAGATAATATAGAAAAATAAAATAACTTAAAATATAGATATTGATGATATACTTTACATCATCTTCAAGTTCCCTTTAAATAATTTAAACTACTCTCCACCATCTCAAATGTCAAATTACATTACAACATGGACTTAAAAAAAATAATTTTGAAGACACTCCAAAAATCTATTGCTCAAATGCAGAAACAAAGTTTACCATTGAATTCCTTGCGAAATTATGAGAAATTTGAGTATAAAGACGACCAAATTCTGAACAGGGGCCGAAAAATCCATTTTTAGTTGTATAACGAGACTACATGTCTGATACATGAAAAAATCAGATAAGACTTTTAGAAATGACCCATGATCACAAAAATGAATTCATATTCATAATCCTTGTGAAAAAATGAATCCAACGAGTATACACTTTCCTAGGTGTGGACAATATATCCTATGGCACATTTTTCCATGCAACCCATAAACTTACCAAACTCACCAAACTCGACACACACTTTGAGACAAATAAATGAACTCTTCATAGAAACTCATACAATTTGACATGTGTTATTGTATTGGAATGTGCATCCTTCCTTGGTCTGCACGCCCATTAAATACGACACGGGCCCCTTAACCACCTTCGCAAATAATGGATGGTCTTTAATCAAAATTTGGTATATAGTTATAACCAGCCGACAATAGTGGTAAGTTGGTTAGCGGAGGTTTCTAAGTTATGACATATTTGTTTATTTGTTACAAGTATATATATAATATATATAGTTCATTAGTTGAAACAACCCAAACTTTGGGTTTTCATATGGTTAACAATTAAACCTATGTTATAACTATTGTTTGTGGTATATAACTTTAACCTTCACGCGGAACATAGTTTTGGTTACATGGAATACAAATGACCCAAGGGCTATGGCTAAGGTCGAGTGCCTAGGACCTTGGCACTTTAGCCACCCAATTCAACTTTAATTACAATCTAAATATATTTTATGTCATATATGGGTTAAGACTGAATGTAGTGTCACATTGGTTGTGGAAGGTATGTTAAGGATTAGAGTGTTATGGAGGTCACGGGTTCGACCCCCATTGACTCCCTAACTTTTACACACCATTAAACAATATTGTACAATGGGATGTTGCCACAGGACAGCCTCATATTTTCTATCCTCGCCATGTGTCAACGAACTATTGGTCCACTTGGACAGTATCGTATGCCTAGTCAGTGGCCAACTAATTTTCCATGTCACCTGTATGGGAGTACTGTCATATGCCATGTAACATTTTGACATCATCCTATACCATGATAAGATCATCCTTTGACTTGACCTTTGAATTTTTCCTGTTTGACCCGAACCTTGACCGCTTATAAATTTTGCATACAAGCTCTATTTGACTTGTCATTTGCATCATTGGAAACTGACCATGAGCTCTATGCAATGATGTTGTTTTCTCGATCATTTGAGATAGTCAAATTTTTTGATTTTCTGGACCCCCTGGGACCTCTATTGGAATTCTATATCATCTTGGACCTCTATGAGCATTCCTTAGATCCTCCTGGATTACACCTCCCTACTGAAGGACTTTTGGACCTCCAAAAGTATGGATTATTCATAAATCAAGTGAGAATGATTTCGCCTCACTTCTCAAGTATCACTCATCCTTCCTGCTTGGGTAACGAGCACCTGAATCATCACAATCATAATTAATAATAAAACAACACTGTTGATAGTGTTAACCATTCCCTTAAATTCACAAACTCTTCCATTCATTGTTGTAGTAGCCAACCATAATCTAATGATTAGTAATAAACTGAACAACAAAATTGAATATACATATGTGAAAGCGAATGAAACATCAACATATATTCCTTTCTTAACAGGAACAATATCAACCAATAGATCTATTATGATTTCAACCATAGGTTATATATCTAGATCCTGGATACCAACATTAGCTAGCATGTGCCCTGTAGTGAGAACTGTCAAATTCGTCTTCATATGATGAGGTCTCACAATGAAGTCAATCCCATCCTTAAAGAGATGATACTTATTATGTCCCCTGTACAAAATTTCCTTCCTATCATACAAGTATGGGCTTCCCAAAACCATCCCACAAATGTCAAGTGGAACCACGTCTAACTATATCTCATCAATGAAACTGGATGTGATCACAAACCTTAACTTGCATTTCTTAGTTACCTGTACCTGAGCATTATCACAAATTCAATCCAATGGATGCAGTATCAGATGAGGCCTAGTTTCCAATCCGAAATTCTGAACAACTTTCTCTGAAATAAGATTCACTTGTGATCCACTATCAACAAGTGTATCAATCTTGGTGTACTTTGAGATAAATCATAAATGAAACAATTATTTTATTTTCCTTCTATCAAGGATTAATTTAGACTTTGCAGAAGAAGTACATGAATTGAAACTTGCAACAAAATATTTACCTTTGATGCACATGGTTGTAACCTTGGATTCATCCTAAGAATTTGATCCAAGGTCCTGAACTATTGTCTTGGTCTTATTATTACCTTTCCTAGGCTGATCCCACTTTGGTTTCAATTTTGGATGCAACTTCCAACAATGCTTCTTATCATGCCATTTCTTCTTGCGGTGAGAACATGTAGGATTCCTCTCTTATCCTTCTTCACTGTCTTTGTCTTCTTACTCTTACATTTTCGCTTCAACTTTTTCTTCAATTCATATGGCTCCTCTAACTCATCTTCAACAACATGTTTTCCTTTGTTGACTTCAAGGTGAGTAGCTTGTATTGATACTTCATCAATATTAGTAGGGTTAAACATCAATATAGTATGGAAAATATATGAGTGCATAATACCAATATAATTTAAAAGACTCTCAGGAGTATGTAATGGAATCCCCAAAGATAATTCCTTCCTCTTGAATTCATGCGTATAAGCTTGAACATTTTCCCCTTTTCTTTGTCTCAAATGTGTCCAAGCAATCATTGATGTTTTCGGGAACCCTTTGTAACTGTATATAGGATGGTGATCTGATTGATACCAAGTATAAATGTAATCTACACTTAGGATCGTGAGCCATGTCCATATAGTTTTTGTGTGGAACACATCAGAGAAGTGTGCAGAGAAGTGTTAACAAAGATAGGGTGCACACATTTTGTGTGCTGCGCTCACCTGAGAAAGTGCACATATTCCACTATGTTGTGTGCACTTGGGTTAGTGGGTGAGAACGAATGTTTATGTTTTGAGGTTGGAGAGCCTGTGTGAATATGAGGATGGTGAGCTTGTATGCGGATAGGGAAACATGCCTATAAATGTAAATATAATCATGAATATTAATAAAATATCGCATCGTTGTGCATTGACTGAAACAAACAAAAATAGATCTGAGGTCTTCTCGAACGGAAAAGGGAAAAGGGAAGGATTCTAACAAAATGGTGCAAAGTTTTCATGTAGTTATTGCATGAAATCACCTTATCAACAAATCTTGTTGTTTGCACATTTTTCATAATTATCAGTAATTAGAGAAGAACAAAGTCATTACAGAAGGTTAAAAACATGGAAGATGCATAGAGGACTTACATTCCTAATGATGAGTTCGGATATTTGTATGTCGATTTGGGTGCGGATGGTACAAAATCCTAGGAGTAGCGTATGAACTTGGTAGAAACTATAAAAATATTGTAGAAATATTTCTAGAGTTATAAGGATGATAATGAAAGGATTATCAGAGCCAAGGTGTAGCAATATGAATTCAATGTCAAATTGATATAGAGCCCAGTAAAATGTAAAATAAGATGTATAAGGAGACATAGATAAGTAGAGAAAGGAGTCATAGGTTTCATGATGAGAGAGGAAGACAAGAAATAAGTATTGGTAAGCATTCTTTCAGGTAAGTGTGTAGTATCTCAAGTCCATCTCTTGTCAGAAAGAATAAGAGAAGGATTGGGGTTGACGAGCTAAAGGGGGAACTGAATAAGATTAAGCCTCCTACCTTCTATGGTGAGCACAAGAAGGACAAAGTTGTAGAGACCCAATTGTTGGGTATGAGAAAGTACTTCCAACTGCATAACTATTCTTCACAGGCAGAAGGGAGAATTGCTATCTATTAGTTAAAAGGAAAGGAACCAATGTGGTGGGATCAATATGTGCAAGTGCAACACATTGATGAGAAGAAAGCGACTCAGAGATATTTCAAGAGCTATTTCCAAAATAAATAGTTAACCAAGCGGTACTATGACAGGGAAATGAAGCATTTCTTCGAACTCAAGCTTGGTAGTATGACAATTGACAAGTACAAAAGAAGATTTTTAGAAATTTTGAATTATGTGCCTTTTATCAAGGATGGACAAGTGAAGATTCAAAAATATTTGAGTGGGTTTTCCTCATTTATTAGTTAAAGGATATAGAGTGATGACCCTAAAACATTGGAATATACCATAAGGCGCGCTAAGTGTCTTTATGATTAACAAAGGGGAAGATAGAATATCCAAAAGGCTTGGGAAGACATGATGAAAAGTAAAGTGGAACAAAGGAAGAAGGGAGTTAGGCCACCGCTTTTAAGAAATATTGCACAATTATAGAAGACTCTTCAGGAGCCCAAAATGTCGAAAAGAGTGGGACAAAATTCATGGAAACAACTTATGCAGTGTTGGGGTTGTGGAAAAAATCATATGCGCAAATATTTCCCTCAAACAAGTGATAAAGTGAGGAATGCACACAATGTACAAAAAGCTATGACAATGGAGGACATGGGTAGAAATGTGCCGAAGGATTTAAGTCGCACTGGATAACAAGCAGGCTAAGTTCCAGTCTCACATGATCAAGGTGGAAGGTAAGATTAATGACCAACCCATTGCTATTTTAATAGACTCAAGAGCTAGTCATAGTTATATACATCCTAAAATGGTGGAAATATTCCATTTGTCAAGAATCAATCTTGGGAAGTCTTGGTTGGTGTAGTTAGCTACAGGAGAAAATAGGAAGATCAAGGAGATGGTTAAGGTATGTCCATTTGAGATGAATGGACTGCACATAAAAGATGATTTGAATATTATGACTTTGGGCTCGTAGGATTTCCTCATTGGTATGTATTGGTCGGATGAGTATCATGATGTCCTGGATTGTTACAATAAGGCATTCAATTTCCTGGATGAGCAAGGAAAATTAAGATCAGTTCAAGGAATTTCAAGAGCTGTGACTACCAGAGAAGTTTTGTCTTTACAGTTGTAGAAAAGTTACAGAAGTGGGTGTCAAGTATTTGCAGTGCACATGGAAGAGGCACCTAAGGATAAAGTGTCAAGTTTGGAATACCACGTAGTATTGAAAGAGTATGAGTATGCTTTTAAAGAGATACTGAGATTTCCTCTGAAAAGTGATATTGATTTCTCTATAAATATAATTCCAGGAGAAACACATGTATCCAAGACTCCTTATAGGATGCATACGTCAGAACTGAAGGAGTTTCATATGCAAATTGAATAGCTTCCTAAGAAGGGGTATATACACCCAAGTGTGTCTCCTTGAGGTGCACTAGTTTTTTCATGAAGAAGAAGGATGGTATGTTAATACTTTGTATCGACTTCAGATAGTTGAACAAGGTAACAGTGAAGAAGAAGTATACTTTTCCTAGGATAGATGACATGTTTTATTAGATGAGAGGGACAAGGATATTTTCAAAGGTAGATATTAGATTTGGAAATCACCAGGTGAGAATAAAAATGGAGGACATCAGTAAGACTACCTTCAGAACAAGGTATGGTCATTACCAGTTTACAGTGGTGCATTTTGGGATGTCAAATGCACGAGTTGTATTCATGTGTTTGATGAATGGAGTTTTCATAGATTATTTAGATAAGTTTGACATTGTATTTTTGGATGACATTGTTATTTACTCGAAGTATAAGGAAGAGCATGAGCATCACTATAGGATGGTGTTGTAGGTGTTGAGGGAACACCATCTTTATATAAACCTGAGAAAGTGTCCATTTTATCAACAACAAATTCATTATTTGGGTCATATTATTTTAGAGGAAGGGATAACTATGGACCTAGTGAATATAAAATCCATTGAATAATGTCCAACACCAGGAAATGTTGCAAAAGTGAGATTTTTTATGGGACTGGTAGGGTACTAGAAAAGTTTATTGTAGGATTCTCATATATTATGCATCCAATCAAATCCCTACAAAATAAAGTTGCACGATTTGAATGGACTCCACATTGCGCAAGGAGTTTCCAACACTTAAATAATTTGTTAACAAGTGCGCCTATTTTAATAATTGTTGATCCATATGCAGACTTTGTTGTGTGCACAGATGTGTGCAAGGAAGAAATCGATGGAGTCCTGAGTTAGAATGAACATGTGGTATGCTATGAATTAAGGAAATTGAAAGAGCATGAAAGTCTCTATGCTATGAAAGATATAGTGCATTCCTTGAAGATGTGGCGACATTATCTCATGGGAGAGATATTTGAGATGAGAACACACCATTGTGGTATGAAGTATTTGTTTGGACAATCAAGTTTGAATTCCATACAAAGAAGGTGGTTAGAGTTCCTCATTGAGTATTACTTTGAAATAAATCATGTCAGAGGAAAAGAGAAAAAGGTGGATGATGCACTTAGTAGAAGGATGCATAAAATGTATGCTATAGCCATTAGCATGTACCGGCTATATTTTTGCGACAAAAAATTGGAAGTTTCCAAATCAGATCTGTGTTATATGGATATAAGTGTGACTTTAAAACAAGTTATGGCGCAATTTTTTTTTTAAGGTTATGAGTTAAGGGGGGATGTGATCCTTGTGTATAGACGCAGAGTGTATGTTCCAAATGATCAAGAGTTAAAGAACCTAGTTTTGTCAAAGATGCATAAGGTTCCTTATGCTGGACATCCAGGATACCAAAATAAAATTGTTGTAGTCAAGAATCAATACTTTTGGATAGGTATGAAAAATGAAGTTGTTTATTTTTTTGTGAGATATATTGAATGTCACAAGGTCAAGGTTGAGCACAGACATCTAGCTGGATTGATGAAACATTTTCCTATTCCTTAGTGGAAGTGGGAATTTGTGACCATGGACTTCATAACAAAGTTGTTTAGGACTACTAAGAAACATGATTCCATTATGGTGGTGGTGGAAAAGCTTAATAAATATTCCAATTTTATTCCAGTGAAGCCAACCTACAAGGAAAATGACATTGTTGAGATATACATGCATGAGGCTGCTAAGTTGCATGGTGGTACCTAAGTCAATTCTATATGATAGATATTCCAAGTTCGCCTAAAACGTTTGGAAAGGGTTATTCAAGGGATTTGGGACAAGTATGAATTTCAGCACAATATATCATCATGAGTCAGATGGTCAAACAGAGAGGTTAAATTAGGTGATTAAAGACATGATGATAATGTATGTGATAGATAATCCATCGAAATGGAGATACTACTTTCATTTGGTAGAGTTTTCTTACAACAGTGGGTATCATGCATATTTAAAGATGATCCCATTTGAGGCACTTTATGGTAGACAATGAAACATGCATGTAAGTTGGGATAACCCAATAGATCACACAGTAGTAGGGACATATTTACTCTAGGAAACGGAGGAGCAGGTGGTAAAGAAAAAAAATAATTTAAAGGATGCCCAAGGAAAGCATAAATTTTTCATAGATAAATGGAGAACCCACCGGGAATTTTACATGGGTAATCATTTATTTCTGAAATTGAAGGCCATACATAGTTCCCTGAAGTTGGGAAAGTGTTCTAACTTAGAAACACTCTATTGTGGGACATTTGAAATGCTTGAAAGGATTGTTCATGTTTCTTATATTCTTTCATTTCTTGCATCCTTATGCATTCATAATATTTTCCATGTATCATTGCTTAAGAAATGCGTACCTGATGCTAATCATTTCATTGTTTGGAATGTGATTCAGGTGGATCCATAAGGTGGATTCCAAGTGCGATCAGTTTTCATATTGAATCCAAAGTTCAAGTAGCTTCATAATCGATTCAAGAAGTTGTTAAACATATAATGGATCTAGTAAAGTCCTAAGGATGCAACCTGGAAGAGAGAGGATGCTATGTGAGCAGAGTATCCTCATCTTTTTGAAGATTTTTGAAACTTTTTATGTACATGTGTATATAATGCATTGAGGACAGTGCATAAATAAGGGGGAGGGGATCGTGGTGTCCCTGATCCAAGACCCATTTTAATTGTACATAAGTTGATGAGTTGATTTCTACCGAGCATAAATGTAATGTACACTTAGGCTAGTTAGGCATGGGCATATATTTTTGGTGTGGTGCACATTAGAGTAATGCGCAGAGATGTGTTAACAAAGATAGGGTGCACACATTTTGTGTTTCATGTGCACCTGGGAAAGTGCACATACTGCACTATGTAACGCGCACTTGGGTTAATGCATGGCAATGCATGTTTATGTTTTAAGAACGAAGCACCTGTGTGAATATGAGGCTGGTGAGATTGGACACATATATGACAACATGCCTATCCATGTAAATATAATCATGAATATTAATACAATATTGCATCATTCTGCACTGGATGACTTAGATGAGAAGAGATGGGGGGCCTACTCCACCGAAAAAGGGAAAAGGGGGTGAGTCATAAGTACTTGGGAATATTTAATAATATTTCCAGGAAAACTGTAAATGCTATATATATTATTTTATCCTAAGTTCCCAAGGATAGGGAACGAGTCACCAAGTGGCTTAAAGTTACTTTTGAAGGTGAAAAGTGTTAGGTGGAAGGCATGCAATATATATTGATGGCCTTAGTGTATTTCAAGAATTATTATTATAATCTTATTATTCATGTTGCAGAATCTCGTCAGCAAAAGGGTGTCAAACTGTATGGAAAATATGATTGTTTCCTTATCTTCCCTGAGACGGTTGTAGGGAGTAGTGGGGTTGTATCTATAGGTTCATTTTCAAAGATTCGGGTGACAGACTATGAGTAGTCTCTCTGGGTGAGAGTTTGGTTTTTTTGGAGTGGTTCTTAGACCTGTGGGCATACTCTCTATGCGAGAGTTTTGCTGAGTGTTTTTCCCTAGTGTGTTGAGCTTTAGTTGCAGGGATCAAAGACATGTTGTACGACTAGTTGTTGGTAATCCTGGGAAGGGAAGTGGGCCCACCAAAGGACTGGAAAATAGAGAAGGGGAACCATTCCTTGGGTGTGACAAGTGTGTGGGGAATAAGAGACTATGGGCTAGATGCAACTTGAGCACTTAGGACTAGGAAATTATGTTGAGTTTTAGACCATAGCTTGTCACTAGGAACCCTTTTTGTTACTGGAGTTGAGCCCCAACTCGGGGGTGACATGTTGTTGAAAGATTTTGAGAAAAAAATTCTATGGTTGGGAGGAACATGTTGGTGAAGGCTGCAACTGGTGAATTTCATTTAAGATAAGTATTCCTTATGTACTTGTCTTGTTTCATGCGTGCATATTCGTCTATGTTTTATATGGGTTAATTCTTGTATGTTGTAGAATTTATGTATTTGTTGTTACCATGTTTAAATTTGGTTTGCACATATATGTATGGTGGTTATATCTTGTATTTATAGTCATGCATGTATATGAGAAATGTGGATAGTCTTTCTTGGTAAGTTGACTTTGTGATTTTGGTAATGAATCATCAAGAAGAGGATTGAGTGGTCAGTTGCGTAGGATCGTAATTGGTATGCTCCGAGAGGTTGGAACTCATGTGTGTGTGTGGTTAAGGAATTAGACCTCGTTCACAGTAATAAGAGAAATGGTGCATGTCTCCCAAGTGGTTCTGTGAAAATTTGCACTTTGGGGGCAATATGTTAGTGTGCACAATTGTTTGATTTAATTTTGTTGCATAATATAATTTTGTTAAACGAGTATGTTGCTTCCACTATTATAAGTTGTGTGGTGTGACTCAATTGGGATGAGCACGTACCTCAATTGATCTTTCACGGACTTGTGTGTAAATTAGTAACTACATAGTGAAATTTTAGAGTAGCATGACCTAGTAATATGTTGGGTGTTAGCGCTAGAAGATGCTCTTTGACAGTTGGGATGGCATGCGTAGAACATCTTAGTTATTGCAATGGTTTTTTTAGTTTGATAGGTGGATCAAACATGTTGAAAAGATAATATCTGGTAAAAATTCTCCAAACATATGCTCAAATGATCAACAACACTTCATATAGTTCTGCGCATTCACATTGAAGGCTAGATAAATAATGGATAGTAAGATTTGGAGGAACAAGGGACATATATGAATGCATAAGTTTCACAATATGGTAACTCATACATTCACAAAGAAGATATTCAGATCCAAAATCATATTTTAAATATGAATCAAATACTTGAATACAACTTAGAAGAAACAATAAATTAACAGTAAATTCATCACTCTAATCGAAGATGAATCTTTGGGAAAATCAACGCATTGTAGAAATTTCCGTTACATTCAAATAAGACATAAAAAAAATATACATAGATGCACAATCTAACGATGAAGATGTCTGAGTACTTGAGTATGAAATGTTTCATACAATTAAACTCGTCCCTCAGTTCTAATGCTTTCAATCTCTTCTAATCGAACCCTAGGTTCCTTCAAAAAGGAAGATCCCTCTCTTCTTTCACAATTCTTTCTTAAATATAAATTAAAATGATTGACTGAGAGTAACCAATTCAAACTAAGATCCAAAAAAAGGGTTCTAATCCAACTCATGATGGAAGAAACTCATGATAATTTATTATAGCTTTCCATTCCATGATTAAGTTAACTTATATATTAAAAATTAAATGTCATTAATGACACGTGCGTATTTAAAAAATAACCAAATATCCATTACCCACACATAGTACTATTATATCAACTCTACAACTATTACAACTCTACACCACCACTTTAATCAATTATCCATCTCTAGTAATTTTAAATCCTTTTTGTTAAATTTCAAATTCGTGATTTGCAAGAAAAACAATAATGGGAGATTTGTTTTACCTCCGGGTTTTAAGTAAGTAGAACTAGATAGTCTGGTTTTCACAAAAAGGACAAGGACGCATGCCTAGATAGTTTGAATTTCAAAATCATTGAATGGAGTAGTGTAAAACTTTGTTTTGATAGAAATGAAAAAATAGAGTTTGTTATTTTTTCAACTCAGTCTTATTAAAAAAATCATTAAAATTAAAAACATTAAGAAATCTTTAAAATCAAAAACATTAATTGTTTGACCAAATCCAAAAATCCAAATCTATATTTCAAAATTAAATGTGTTAGAAAAGTCTAGTCATTGTCTTTTGTACTATAAAGTTATTTGTATGATAAAGTTGACTATTCCTTCCACTGCATATATAAGGTTTGGATCATTTGAAAATTTAATATATCTTAGGGAAAGCATGATAAAGTTGACTATTCCTTCCAATGCGCATATAGGGTTGGGATCCTTTGAAAATTTAATATATCTTAGGAAACAAATTGTGTATGATAGGCTCAATCATGCGAGAAGGCCATAGGAGAGTATGTTTGTATGAGGTGTGTTGGCCATTGTTAATGGACATGTTTTTACATTAACAACATTTTTTGATAATATAAGTGTCATGTGTAGCCCTATGTGCCCTAGAATGGCCATTATAAAGCATTATGAGTATATTGCTATCCATTCACTTGAGTTTTTTTATGCTTTAAAAATAATTGTTGTACGAGGAGGAAGTGATGGCAATGTCATTACTAGATGAATAGTTTGTTGTTTGTGATAGCCTCACATGACACTCTCTTAGGGTATTCAACAGGTAGGATTCCACCAAAGTGTGTAATAATGCCTCGCTTAAGGAAGTCTCAAAACATTGTTGCTTGAATTATACAACAACTCATAGCTTAATTAAAATATATATTTTTAGTACACAATTAAGGAAGATAATCACCTCACTTATTTGTGGGTAGTATCATTTTTATTTGTAGCAATATCCTTGTTACATGTGATACGAAAGGTATACAATTTTCCATGTGGATGAAGCCATACAATTGTATTGTGTGGTGTAATTTGACCTCCTAGGCCTTCCCCTATGGTTCTAGGAATTTTTGGAGCATATATCTACTCCTATTGGAGAATTAATCTATCATATTTTTATCTCTCGATATGTTCTAAGTTGTTATTGGAATGATGTTGAGGCACCCCACGAGCTAAGAATCAAGATGAGTCTTAAAGCTATATTTGCAGTAAGGTAATTGTGCAATATTTGAGAAGTTTTTCCCTCTCTCCAAAAAATTATAGGACCTCAAGAAATATTATCTCAGATGACAAATTCTCTCAACTCTTAGAGGCATATGTCTAAGAGTGTTTCAGAAAATCAAATTTTAAAAGGAATGAAGTGGCGAATTATAAGAAAAACATTATAAACTTGTTGATTAAGGTTGGTTGTCATTGATGTCAATCCTTGAAGAAAGTGCAGTAGTGCATTCCGGTAGCACAAAGGTTTGGGTAATGGACCCAAGGTTGTTTCATGTATAATGGTAAGTGTTTTAATATATTTAAAGGTAATAATATTCTATATGGATAGTACATGTCATGCCATTTCTGGTGCTATGTGGAACATCGCATAACTCCTCACGGTTTGAGAGTTATGACCTTACGAAGTTGGAGGACCCTCATATGTTGTCTTGATGCCCCAAAAGGTAAAATAAGTTAAAGGGCTTGCAAAGAAGAAATTATTATTTAAATGATAAAGTAAAGTGACAAAGTCAAGAAGGATTATTTAAATAATAAAGTGAAGTGATAAAATCAAAGAAGATTATTTAAATGATGAAGTGAGGTGAAAAAGTCAAGGAGGAATATTTAAATGATAAAGTAATGGAGAACTTTCTAATTATGGAAAGTGGTTAACCCTAAAAATGAGGAAAATAGGTTAATTGACCTATAAATGGGTTAAGTGACCTAGAAATGGGTTAAGTGACCTAGAAGATGGAGAGTTTCAATAAGAGGCAAGGATCTCTCATTTTAAATCACAATTGAGAATATTGAATATATATAGGTGACTAAGGTAACCAAAGGATACATAAGCTGAATTTCAGAGGGAAGGTGAAGAAAAGACGGTCGAAATTCAAGGGAGGATAAATTCTTTTGATGTTTCTTTCTAAGGTATGTTATTTACATGTCATCTCACCATTTTTGCAATAATTTTTTTTTATAGAATTATTGATACCTTGATATTGATAGGCCATTGAGAAAACATATCCAATTATTTATGGTAAAAAATTCATCTTGTGGTTCGTTGTATTTTTGGAGTTACACTCCATGGAAAATAGGGTTTGTGGCAAGTCCTGAAACTGGTCTAAAACAAGTCTTTCGGGTAAAAACGTCATAACTTTTTCATAACATATCCAAATTTAGTAAGACAAAATGTGTTGATTATAGTACAATATTTAGTATGTTGTGTAACATTTTCATATCGATTCAACAAATTTTTTGTGTGGCTCACACTCTACAAGGTCTCTGTCTAGAATAAGCCAGAATTCAACAAGGTATGCCATTTTTTCTATAACTCCTTTTATGAGAGGTTCCAAGTAGTGAATACTAGAGGAATTGCATAAAACACACTGAAGAACATTGTATATCAGTTTCATATCTTTATTCATTACAGGTACATAGTTATGATTATTTCAAGTTAGGGTTGTTGACTAATCCAAAATTAGTCATGTGAGACTAAAGAAAAGTTTGATGAAAATGATAGTCTCTTGTTGTTAAAGTTAAGGAAGGTTTGCAGGTATATGATCATATACACCAGGTCTATTACAGAGTTACAAATCATATTTGGATGATGATATTAATAAGGGATTTTGGTTGAGGTACATGTTGGGTACATGGTTGAGACAAGTAGTTGATGAGAGGGCACATACATGAGGTGTATAGTTGATGATGTTGGTACATATTGATGATTCATAGTTGACGAGTAGTTGACACATGATTGGTACATGGTTGGATGCACTTGTTTATGGTACAGGTTGATTACAGGTTGTTTGGTATAGGTTGGTGCATGGTTGATGCACTTCTTTATGGTACAGGTTAATTACAGGTTGAGGTATAGGTTGATGCATGGTTGATGCATGGTTCAGGTTTATTGGTACATGTTTACAATAGTATATCTCATAGTGATAGTGTGACAGTGGTTCCATCATTCTACTTCTACTTTACGGCAGTTGGACGAGGCAAGGACAAGTGCTTGTAGCCACCTTCCGGTTGTAGATGGAGAACATAGGGGGTTGTAGCCTCCTTCCAGTTGTAGCTGGAAAACAAAGGAAGTTGGTGCTTCCAATGAATGTAATTCTTCAAGACATATAAGAAAAACAAAATTGTGGTTTTCTCCCGCTTTGGGTTTCCACGTAAAACATTGGTGTACTTTGTATGTGTATGATTGTTCATTTGTTCATTTCTTATTTACTCTGTAGTTATTGGATGATAATGCTACATTTATATAACACTTGGATTATATGGTTAAAAAGGATTAAATTTCTCTATTACTCATTCACCCCCCCTCTAAGTAATCCAACAATTGGTATCATAGCAAGTTCCTTTAGAAATAAGTTTAACCATTGAAAGGTAGATCATGGAGAGAAAGAACTTATATCAAAATGGAATAAGAAAGTTCAATGGACATAAGCATGCATTTTGGAGCATAAGGATGAAAACATATATATAGGCACAGGGATTGGAAATTTGACAATCAATTGTAGATGGATACACAACACCAACAATTCATCCAACAAATGACAAAGCAGTGAAACTCGGACATAATAATTCCAAAGCCAAAAATGCACTTCTGAATGGTTTTAGTGAAACAGTATTCATCAAAGTTGCACATTGTAAATCCGCTAAAGATATTTGGGACAAACATCAAAATATTTATAAAGGAGATTCAAAAGTCAAAGAAGAAAAGCTTGAAACTTATAGAGGTCAGTTCGAACAACTTAATATGAAGGAAGATGAGAATATTACATCTTACTTTTTACCAGTTGATGAAACAGTAAATGCAATCATAGGACTGGCAGAAGAAATCAAAGAATCTGTAATTTTTCAAAAAGTACAAAGATATCTTCCTATGAGATTTGACCCTAAGATATCAACAGTAGAAGAAAGATCAGATCTAAACTCAATTAGCATGGAAGAATTACATGGAATCTTCACAGCATATAAAATGAGAACTGAACAAGAAAATCCAAATATAAAAGAAGCACTTTCAAAGCATCCAAAAAGTCAAAGAAAAAGGGAAGGCAAAAAGAAGAACATAGCAACATCAGTGACGTCTCAGAAGATTATGAAGAAGTGGCCAACTCTGTCAAAAGACTGAACAAGAGAACCGACGGTAAGTATAGAGGTAAGCTTCCTTTAGTTTGTTTTAATTGTGATGGTATTGGTCATTTTGGTAACAAATGTCCTTATAAAAAAAAGAGAAATGATGAAGGTTACTAAAAAGGCAGAGAAACATATAAATTCAAAAGAACCACAAAGGAAGTTTTCAAGAAAATATTATGCACCAAAGAAGACATATCATCATCAAATGGAGATGAAGTCAGTGACAGTGAGACAAAAAGAGTTATATTCATGGTAGTAGAAGACTCTGATAAAGAATACTTTGAAGAAGAATATGAAGAAGCCGAAGAGGAATTTGAAGAAGTCAAAGAATAAATTGAAGAGGAAGAAGTTGACTACTGAGAGGAATTAATGTGTGCCATAGAACTTATCATAAGAGAAAAGAAGAAAAATAAGAAACTACAAGCAAAACTAGATAAGAAAGAAGACACTCAAGAACTAGAACAAATGATCACAAATTTGAAGGTTCAAATAGAAGAAGATAAAATAATTGAAGAAGCACTCAAAGAACAACTAGAAGAAAAAGACAATATCATTGGAAATTTGGAAGAGGAGATTATCACATTAAGAAATGATCTTCAAATGAAAAATATGTAGAACAACTCAAAAGTTTTGGATGACATTATCAAGAGTCAAAAATCTCATCATGGAAAGTCCAGAATTGGATACAATGAGACAGAAAAAGGATCAAGCTCCAGGACAGCAGAGCAAGAAACATATCCAAAAAACTATGCAGAAACAATCAAGGGGGATATAAGTATCTACAAGGAATATTATAGGGACACTCCTCAATCGAGAAGATTCATATTTCAGAATAAAAAAGCGACAGATAGGCCTCAGAAAGAAGAAGAATTTACAAGAGTACCCCCTTTCATAAGATCTTCAACTCCCAGGTATCAAGCTATCTTTTTTGGTTTATGTTATGAATGTAATAATTTTGGACATAAAGTTGTGAATTGCAGAGCTAACAATAGAAACACAAACAACTTTGAAAGTCATACACAATGGGGTTATCCAAGAAGGCCTAGTGAAACAAAGAGAAGAAATTACAATAGTTTGAATCTTTGAGCACTGAAGTAGAATGTTACAAATGTAATAATTTTGGACACATGGCCAAAGATTGTAGAATGACAGTCCCGCCTAGAGAACTGCAACATAATAACAAAAATCATAGACAAGAACCTCAGAAAAGGACATGGATAAGAAAGTAGGATCAATATAACAATGGAGAATGCACACTCTCTCTACAAGCTAAGCAGAAGAAATGTGGTTGGTATGTTGATAGTGGTTGTTCAAAATACATGACAGGTGATAGAGACAGGTTTCTTACATTAGAAAAAGGAAAGAGATGGATCAATCTCCTTCCGAAATGATAATTCAGCCGAAATCATTGGAAAATGCACAGTCACAATTGGGAACAAGAATACTAAGGCGGAAAATGTTCTACTAGTAGAAGATATGAAACAAAATCTTCTAAGTGTGAGTCAAATGTGTGACCAAGGTCATAAAGTTACTTTTGATTCACAAAAATGCGAGATAAGAAAAGAATGTTAAGGAAAATTGATTGCTACAACTACGAGAACTTCAAGGAAGATATATGTATTAACTAAAATTGGAAATGAAAAGTGTTGTCTAGGAAAGGAAGATGAAAGTTGGTTATGGCATAGAACAATGTGTCACATACATTTTGATAACCTTGTCAAAGTCAGTAGAAGAGAAGCAGACAGAGAAATGCCCCGGATAATGAAACCAACCAACACTTTATGCAAGCATTGTCAACAAGGAAAGAAAACAAATAACATGTTCAAATAAATGGAATATTCAATGAGAAGACCACTGGAAATTGTGCATACTGATCTAGTTGGACCAACTACAACAAATGGTTTAAAAGGTGAGAAATACTTTATGTTATTAGTTGATGATTATACAAGCATAACTGCAGTTTTCTTTCTTAAGAATAAGTCAAAAGCTTTTGAAAACTTCAAGATCTACAAGGAAATGGTTGAAAATGAAATGGATTCAAAATTCAAATGCTTGAGATATGATAATGGAGGAGAGTTCAATTAAAAGGAATTTATGGGCTACTGCAACAATCGTGGAATAAAAAAGAAATTCTTCGTTGCTAGGACACCTCAACACAATGAAGTTGTTGAAAGAAATAATAGGAAAGTACATGAAATGGCTCAAACAATGCTAATGGATTCCAAATTGACAGATATATTTTGGACATAGGGAGTGCATACAACATTTCACACTCAAAACAGAGTAATGCTAAAAAACAACACTGAAAAAACTTGCTATGAGCTATGGAAAGGAAGACCAGCAAATGTGAAACACTTCATAGTTTTTGGAAGCAAATGCTACATCAAAAGAGAAGATGGAAAAATGGGAAAGTTTGAATCTCGTGTGGAAAAATGAGTACTTGTTGGTAACTCAAGTACAAGGAAAGCATACAAGTGTTACAATCTAAGATTGAACAAAGTTGTAGAAAGAATCAACATAACAATTGATGAAACAGGTAGACCAGAATCAAAGGAAAAAGAAAATGAATCAATGGAACAACTTTTCGAAGAAGAAGAAAAAGATGAAAAGGAAGTAGAAGAGGAAGATGAAGAGAATCCAACAGAAGAAGAAGAGAAAGTCCAACAAGTGCATCCAAATACACCTAGCAGACGAGTACAAAAGAATCAATCTTCATTTCAGATTATCAGAAACAAAGACACAGGAGTTGAGGCTAGAAGAAGAATCTGTTCACCAGAAAAGACACACCTAGCACTTACATATACTATTGAACCAACCTATTTTGAAGAGGCCAGCAAGGATGAATTTTGGAACAAGTCCATGGATGAAGAATTGGATCAAATAGAGAAAAATGACACTTGGGAATTGGTTCCAACACCAAAGGATAAGAATATGATCGACACAAAGTGGGTATACATGAATAAATTGAACGAAGATGGACAGGTTACAAGGAACAAAGCTAGATTGGTATGTAAAGGATATGCACAGGTTGAAGGATTCGTCTTTGAAGAGACATTTTCCCCAATTTCTATATTGGAAGAAATCCGATTGCTTTTAGCTTATGCATGCTCCAAAAATATTAAAGTGTATTAGATGGACATAAAATCATATTTTCTGAAAGGGGAACTTGAAGAAGAAGTCTACATTGAACAACCAGAAGGATTTCAGTTGTCAGAGAATGCAGACTATGTGTGCAAATTAAATAAGGCCTTGTATGGTCTAAAACAGGCTCCTAGAGCATGGTACTCTAGACTGGATAAATATCTACAACATGTAGGGTTCAGAAAAGAAAGTGCAGACAACAAACTCTACATCAAGGTAAGTCAAGGTAATATTTTATTAATTGAAGTTTATGTTGATGATATTATTTTTGGTAGTAATGATGATAGGTTAAGCCTGAAATTTGCAAAGGATGTGCATAATGAATTTGAAATGTCCTTACTTGGAGAACTATCCTTCTTTCTAGGAATTCAGATACATCAAAGAAACAAAGAAATTTTTATTTCTCAAACCAAGTATATCAGAGAAATGCTAAATAGGTTCGGAATGGAAGATTGCAAACCAGTTATCACTCCCATGCAAACCAATTACAAGTTAAGAAAATATGGTGATTCAAAGTCTACAGATCAGAGGCAATACAGGTCAATGATTGTAATCCTACTATATGTGACAACAAACATACCAAATGTAATGTAGGTTGTTGGACAGGTGGCATGATTTCAAGCAGCACCAAAGGAATCAAATGTACTAGCAGTGAAGAGATTTTTCAGATATCTCAAAGGAACAAAATATTTTGGATTATGGTATCCAAAAGGAAAGGATCTATCTCTTATTGCCTACACAGATGCAGATTGGGCAGGTTATATTGATGACCGACGAAGCACCAGTGGAGAAAGGTTCTACTTGGGTGAGTGTTTAGTATCATGGCTAAGAAAGAAACAATCACCAGTATCTTTGTCTATAGCCGAGACTTAGTATATTGCAACAACAACATGTTGTACAAAGGTTCTTTGGATGAAACAAACTTTGACAGATATATAGGTTGAGTATGATGATCCCATTCCAATCTATTGTGATAATACAAGCACCATAAGTATCTCAAAGAACCCGATGATGCACTCCAAGACGAAGCACATTCCAATCAAGTATCACTTTCTATGGGAACAAGTTGCAGAAAAGAACATCAGAGTTGAGTATGCGAGCACAAAATAAAAAGGGGTGAACATATTTACAAAACTACTTTCACGGGAAGCCTTTGAGTGTCTTCTCTAGAGAATCAGAGTTATTTCTACTCCAAAATGAATTATTTTGAATGCTTATATTATATGTCTTAGATGTACATGAGGAAGCACCATAAAGACGACAACTCAGTCAGGGGGAACAACCCCGGATGGAGAGATACATTTTCCATTAATGACAAAGGGGGAGAGATTCATCAGATGCAGAGGACAAAGGCATGGTTCCAGGGGGAGAAATGGTCACATATATGTAGAGTACATAGGCATGTTTCCAGGGCGAGCATGAGTGATATGACTTCAATATTGCATGAAATAATTTCAGTATTGCATCCGAGTGTTTCCATCAATGTCAAAGGGGGATATTGTTTATTAAGGTTGGTTTTCATTGATTTCAGCCCTTGAAGAAAATATGGTAGTGAATTCCGGTAGCACAAAGGTTTCGGTAATGGACCCAAGTTTGTTTCATGTATAATGGTGTGAGTTTTAATATATTTGAATGTAATACTATTCTATATGGATAGTACATGTCATGCCATTTCTAGTGGTATGTGGAATGTCACATAACTCCTCACAGTTTGAGAGTTATGGACTTACGAAGTTGGAGGACCCTCATATGTTGGTTTGAAACCCCAAAAGGTCAAAGAACTCAAAGAGCTTGCAAAGAAGAAATTATTATTTAAATGATAAAGTAAAGTGACAAAGTCAAGAAGGATTATTTAAATAATAA
>JZKD02S1797971.1:260409-307544 GCA_000966675.3 Picea glauca
GAAATTATTATTTAAATGATAAAGTAAAGTGACAAAGTCAAGAAGGATTATTTAAATAATAAAGTGAAGTGACAAAATCAAAGAAGATTATTTAAATGATAATGTGAGGTGACAACGTCAAGGAGGAATATTTAAATGATAAAGTAATGGAGAACTTTCTAATTATGGAAAGTGGTTAACCCTAAAAATGAGGAAAATATGTTTAAGTGACCTATAAATGGGTTAAGTGACCTAGAAGATGGAGAGTATAAATAAGAGACAAGGCTCTCTCATTTTACATCACACTTGAGAATATTGAATATATATAGGTGAATGAGGTAACCAAAGGAAATATAAGCCGAATTTTATAGGGAAGGTGAAGAAAAGAGGGCCGGAATTCAAGTGAGGATAAATTCTTTTGATGATGCTTTCTAAGGTATGTTATTTACAGGCCATCTCACCATTTTCGCAATAATGTTTTTTATAGAAGGATTCAGATTGTGATATTGATAGGACATTGAGAAAACATATCCAAGTATATGTGTTAAAAAATTCATCTTGTGGGTCGTTGTATTTTTTGGAGTTACACTCCGTGGAAAAAGGGTTTGTAGCTAGTCCTGAAACTAGTCTAAAAAATGTGTTTCGGGTAAAAACGTCATAAATTATTCATAACAGATCCAAATTTGGTAAGACCAAATGTTTTGGTTATATTATAGTCCGTAGTATTTTGCATAACATTTTCATATAGATTCAACAAATATTCTGTGAGGGGCACATTCTACAAGGTGGCTCTCTACAATAAGTCTGAATGTAGCAAGGTATGCCATTTTTTCTATAACTCCATTTATGAGAGGTTACAAGTAGTGAAACTTGAAGGAATTGCATAAAACACACTGAAGAACATTGTATATCACTTTCAGATCTTTACTCATTACAGGTACATAGTTATGATTATTTCACGTTAGGGTTGTTGACTAATCCAAAACTAGTCATGGGAGACTAAAGAAAAGTTTGATGAAATTGATAGTCTCTTGTTGTTAAAGTTAAGGAATGTTTGCAGGTGTGTGATCATATACACTAGGTATATTACAGAGTTGCGGATAATATTTGGATGATGATATTGATAAGGGCTTTTGGTTGAGGTACATGTTGGGTACATGTTTGAGACAAGTAGTTGATGAGTTGACACATACATGAGGTGTATAGTCGATGATGTTGGTACATATTGATGAGTCATAGTTTATGAGTAGTTGACACATGATTGGTACATGGTTGGATGCACTTGTTTATGGTATGTTGTTTTGTATAAGTTGGTGCATGGTTGATGCAATTGTTTATGGTACAGGTTGATTATAGGTTGAGGTACAGGTTGATTACAGGTTGAGGTATAGGTTGATGCATGGTTGATACATGGTTCAGGTTTATTGGTACATTTTTACAATGGTATATCTCACAATGATAGTGTGACAGTGGTTCCATCATTCTATTTCTACTTTAGGGTGATTGGACGGGGCAAGGACAGGTGGTTGTATCCACCTTCCGGTTGTAATCAGAGAACATAGGGGGTTGTAGCCTCCGTCTGGTTATAGCTAGTGAATAGGGGAGTTGGAGCTTCCTTCAGGTTGTATCCTGAGAAACAAGGGGGTTGGAGCCTCCTTCTAGTTGCAGCTGGAAAACGAAGTAAGTTGGTGCTTCCAATGAATGTAATTCTTCAAGACATATAAGAAAAAGAATTACATGGTTTACTCCCGCTTTGGGTTTCCACGTAAAACACGGTTGTACTGTGTATGTGTATGATTGTTCATTTTTTCAATGCTTATTTACTCTGTAGTTATTGGATGATAATGATACATTGATATAACACTTGGATTATATGGTTAAAAAGGATTAAATTTCTCTATTACTAGTTCACCCCCCCTCTCAATAATCCAACAAAAAATGCATGGAAATGCTAAGAATGAATCATGTATCTTATGGAAAAAGAATAACTTGATGAGAAATTAAGAGTTCAAGAACTCTAATAGGTGCGAACAAATAAACTAAAATGTTCTTCAAACAATTATCATCTTCACACATTCAAATACATGGAGGTACCCTCTGCATATTATTTGAAAGTTGAAGGAACTGAAAATAATGTCATTCATTTAGAGAAAATCATTTTTGTGTCAAGCCAATACATCATACAATAACACTGAATATGAAGTATAATCTGTTTTTTGAGATTTTATAAATCAGATCCGATCCAAGAAAATAAAAATGGAAGGCGATGCTTTACTAGAACACAAACACTATAAGGGAGGAATTACATACTGAAACAATAACACAGAGGATGAATCTCAGGTTACCTGTTGCATTTACCATCTATCTGTGCTCTAGGTTTCTAATCAAATAAATTCAGGTATAATAAATTCTTCAATTCCCCAAAGTGTCGACCTCAACAATGAGGGACTTCATTAACTTTCATTCTTCTCGTTCATTCCCTAAAACAAATTCTTGACACCACTTCCTTCTTCTTGAATATTCTTACTGCTTATTGATTCTTGAGTGGCTTTCCCTCTGGTGAAACTAAAAAAAATTGACCCACTGAAATATGTTATGTTGAGATCGTGGAGAAGCTAGAAACTTGCAAGAATAAATATCAATTTTTCCCCTTAATGTACCTATAGTCATTTTTTCTATTGGTTGGGTGACATAATAAAAAATATAGAAGAAAAACTCAGCCACTGTTAGATCAATATTAGAAAACAATTGCAACCATTGATCTTTTGAGCATGGGATTATTTCTTCGGATTAGGATATCGGTGATTTGATGACGTGGTGTATTGGGGATCGAGGATCGGGGCTTTGAACATTGATGGATACTAAAAACTCCTGAAGGGCCAATAAGTCAATATGATTAGAGCCCCAATATTAAATATGGATCATTAATATGACTTGGAAAAATAAGGAGAGGCATTGATTTGGTGCAAACAAAAGTAAAAATTGGCTAAGGCCTCTATAATGCCAGGCTCACGTTAGTTTAGAAACATGGCACCTTTTTTTCGGCCAACTATGATGCTAATGTGGCAGAGGTGGTAGTTGTTGGTTGGCTTTGAAATTACTTGGATGACAAGAAATAATATCATGGTCGACTCTAGGGGATAACTCATGCTGAGTTGAACTAAATTTCCTCGATGATGGCATCATTTTCAGAAAAATCGGGGATCATTCATGCTAGGGTGAACCAATACTTTCCCGATGATGATGTTGTAGAAGCCTCGTCGTCAAGATGATATTAAACCTTTCAAAAATTAATCTAAGTCGTCAATCCCAATCACCTGATAAGATCTAGATCGTTTATCGACCCTGATCAAAACCCAAAATCATTAAGTGAAGATGAAGTCATGTTGCTATCACCCTGGACATGTGGCAATGTTATACTAGTCCATGCATATAATGATGTGAAGAGGATAGGACATGTGTCACCCATTTTTTATATAATTTTTAGCATCTTTGTAGGGTCCTTGTGTCCATGTAGCAAGTCGTATTTGACTCTGGCAGTGCTCTGCTAGCATTCCATGTTGTTGTCTCTCCCTCTATGTATCCTTGGTGGCATTCTAAGTTGGATCCATGTGTTAGGTCGAGGTGGAAAAGACATCGTCATTGTTGGCATTAGGAGATGACTCGTGCTAGGGGGAACCCTTATTACATTTATTTGACAATGATGTCATCATCGACCCTGGGAGATAACTTTCATTGGGGAATGCTCATCACATTTTTCGGAAGACGGTCTCCACTGTGACCTCCATCATTGATCTCTCACCAAGAAACAGATAGAGAAACTGATCTGGCTCGACCAAAAACCAAAATTGGCTAAGGCCTTAATAAATTCATGATGACTTCACCTTGGACATGTGGTGACCTTATATTGGTCAATGTTGATGTTGATGTGGCAGGGAGGACGGGGCACGTGTCACCAATTTTCAATACACTGACCTGTGTATATGGTGGGTTCCATGTTTATCTGAAAATCCTTAGATGTAAAATAAATACTTAAATACATATAAGCATCCAACTAGATTTGGTAAATGAAGATCGCTTGACTATTTGAAAAACCACATGCGAATATGCTTATTTGTGCATAAACCTCATTAATTTTTATGAACAACTTGAAGAATAATGAGATAATATAGAAAAAAATAAAAGAACTCAAAATATAAATATTGATGATATACTTTACTTCATATTCAAGTTCCCTTTAAATAATTGAAACTGCTCTCAGTCGTCTCAAATTCCAAATTACATTACAACATGGACTTAAAAAAAAACCAATTTTGATGACACTCAAAAAATATATTTCTCAAACGAAGAAACAATGTCTACCATTGAATTCCTTGCGAAATTCTAAAGAATATCAGTATAAAGAAGACCAAATTTTGAACAGGGGCCCAAAAATATTTTTTTACATGTATAACGAGCCTATGTGTCTCATACATGACAAACTCACATAAGACTTTTACAAATTACCTCTTATCACAAAAATGACTTCATATTCATAATCCTTGAGAAAAAATTAATCCAACGAGTATAAAATTTCCTAGGTAAGGAAAATATAGCCTATGACATGCTTTTCCATGCAACACATAAACTTAGCAAACTCGACTCACACTTCGAGACACATAAATGCACTCTGCATAAAAAGTAATGCACCTTGACATGTGTTCTTGCATTGGAATTTGTGTCCTTCCTTGGTCTACATGCCCATTAAATATGGCACAGACCCATTAACTACCTCCACAAATAATGGATGATCTTTAATTAGAATTTAGTATATAGTTATAACCAATTGACAATAGTGGTAATTTGGTTAGCGAAGGTTTCTAAGTAGTAGGTATTGTTGGCGGGTCGATGGTTCTATTCCCATCAACCACAATTTATGGAAGATTTTTTTATTTGTTACAACTATATATAGTATATATAGTTTGTTACTTGAAATGACTCGAACTTTGGGTTTTCATATGGTTAATAATTAAACCATATGTTATAACTATTGTTTGTGGTATATAAATTTAACCTCCACATAGAATACCCCCGGATGGGGTGATACCTTCCAAGCACTTGATGCATGGCACTCTGGAAACGAGTGTAGTTAAATACCCTTGCCGCTAGCCTCCCCCTCCATCAATCTATTATGCCTAGCATTAAATCTGACAAGGAGTTAGTGTGTTGGGACAATCAGGGGAGTTTAATGGTGCACCAGGCTTGGGCCTCCAGAGATGGTACGAAGTTGAAAGGAAGCATCACCTAAACATTAATGGCACCACAAACTATCAATTATCTTGCCATCAAATATGTAATCTCTTGGTGCGGCTCTTATCTCCTGCGTTTGGCCTTGGCTATGCATTTTCCACCTGCAATCTCCGTTTAAGGGAGCTGAATCTTTGTCAATTTTATTTCCCCCTCGTCAATATTCTCCCTCAGTTCCTCTCCAAGTGGTGTTTAAGCCATGCCTCGTGAGAGAGGCAAGCCAAAATGTGGGTCGTTCTACTACTTTCGGATAGGTCGACACTGGCGCACAAGCCCACCCTCTCTTTTTCCCAATCCTGATAGAAAATTTGTCCGCCATCCTTATTTCGACCAAAGATGATGCGATGATGCCCAGCCTACGCCCCAATTTCTTGACCCAGAGATGAATTATGCTGGATGTATAGTGGAGGAGGAGATTCCTCCTAATTTGGAGGTGTAAATCACAGAGGAGACACCACCATCTTACACTGCCCTCTCTTTGAATTATCCTGATATTTCTATGGGTGGTTGTGTGGTGTAGAAGGAAATCAATCCACAGAAGAAGGATGACTTTAGGAAAGGAGAAACCCATAATTTTAGTGGACCACACAATGAAGCCACCGAGATTGAGTGGGACGACTATTGGGCCAAGGAGGAAACCCATCTGAAGCAACATACGGGTGAGCCAGGACATCCAGCCTTGGCAAGCCAAGATTTTCCCAGTCCTTGCAGGCTTACAGAGGACCATTTAAATATGATATTTGAGATGATATGAGATATGGTTGACCATATTCACATCCATCATGTCATCAGTAGACGCTTGGATATGTTGTTTGATTCCCCGCCAAGCGAGCCTGCGAAGAGACGATGCCCAAAATGATGCCAATTATTTTCCTTCACCATCTACCATGATGGAAGTCCGGGTTTGCCTCAAATTTAGTTTCTTTACGCTTATGTTATCAGTCTTAGCTAGGATGAATTTACAGTCAAATTTTGTTGTAAACAAACGTTGGCATATTCGATTTCCTATGAACATTGCAAGCCACCTGTTCTAGTTTCCATACATGTTGCATGTTTTGATGTATCTTTGGACATGTATCACTTTTTTTACTTTTTAAGGTAATACAAACTGTTTTTTATTTACAAAAAAAAAAACTTCCATGTGGAACATAGTTTTACTTACATGACATACAAATGAATAAAGGGCTAGGGCTAAGGTCGAGCACCTAGGCCGTCGACCCTTTAGCCACCCAATTGAACTTTAATTACAATTTAAATATATTTTATGTCATATATGGGTTAGGACTCAATGTAGTACAATGTTGGTTGTGGCGGGTATGTTAAGGCTTGGAGTATTATGGAGGTCACGGGTTCAACACCCATTGACTCCATAAATTTTACACAAGATTAACCAATATTGGCCAATGGGATGTTTCCACATGGTATCCTTTCATTGGCTTTCCTTGCCATGTGTCAACGAACCATTGGTCCACTTGGAATGTACCATAGGCCCAGTCAATGACTAACTAATATGCCACTTCACCTATACGGTGGTACTGTCATATGCCATATCACATGCTAGCATCATCATGTACCATGCTAACATCATCCTTTGACTTCACCTTTGAATTTTCCTTATTTGATCCAAACTTTGACTGCTTATAATGTTTTCATATGAGCTCTATTTGACTTTCCATTTATGTCATTAGAAAGATGACCATGAGCTCTACCCAATGGTGTTGATTTCTCGATCATTTGAGATTGTCAATTTTTGATCTTTTATGGACCAACTTGGAACTTTGTTAGTGTTCCAGATCATCTTGGACCTCTATAAGCGTTCCTTAGATCCTCCTGGATTACACCTCCCCACTGTAAGAATTTTGTACCTCCAAAAGTATGGATAATTCAAAAATCAAGTGAGAATTCTTTCGCCTCACTTGTGGAGTATCATTCATCCTTCCTTCTTGGATAACAAGCACTTAAATTATCAAAATCATAATGAATACTAAAATAACATTGTTGATCAAGTTAACCATTCCCTTAAATTCATAAACTCTACCATTTATTGTTGCAGTACCCAACCACAATCCAGTGATTAGTAATAAATTGAACAACTAAAATGAAAATATAGATGTGAAATAGAATGAACCATTAACATATCTTCCCTTATTCATAGGAACAACATCAACCAAAGGACCTATTATACTTTCAACCGTAGGCTATATATCTGGATCTTGGAACTAGCATTAGCTAGGATGTCCCCTATAGTGACAATTTTCAAATTTCTCTTCATCTAATGAGATCTCACAATGAAATCAATCCCATTCTTAAAAATATGGTACTTATTTTGTCCCGTGTAGAAAATGGCCTTCCTTTCATACAAGTATGGACTTCCAAAAACCATCCCGCAAATGTCAAGTGGAACCACGTCTAACTCTACCTCATCAATGAAACTGGATGTGATCATGAACCGTAACTTGCATTACTTAGTTACCTTTACCTAAGCATTATAACAAATCCAACCCAAAGGAGGCAGTCTTATATGAGGGCTAGTTTTCAATCCAAACTTCTAAAGAACTTGCTATGAAATAAAATTCACCTCTGATCCATTATCAAAAAGTGTATCAATATTTGTGTGCATTGAGATAAATTGTAGATGAAACAATTATTTTCTTTTCCTTCCATCAGGTATTACTTTAGAATTTGCAAAAGAAGTACGTTAACTGAAACTTGCGACAAAATATTTACCTTTGATGCCCCTGGCTTTAACCTTGGTTTTATCCTCATAATCTGATCCAAGGCCCTAAACTATTGTCATGGTCTTCTTATTACCCTTCCTAGGTTGGGCCCACTCTGGTTTCAATTCTAGATGAAATTTCCAACAATGCTTCTCCTCATGTCCTTTATTCTCAAAGTGAGAACATGTAGGATTCCTCTCTTCATCCTTCTTCACTATCCTTGTCTTCTTACTCTTCCCTTTTCCCTTCGACTACTTCTCAAATTCATTTGGATCCTCTAACTCATCTTCAACAACATGTTTTTCTTTTTTTGACTTCAAGGTGAGTAACTTGTACTAATACTTTGTCAATATTAGTAGGATTAAACATAAATATAGTATGGCAAAGATATGAGTGCATAAAAACAATATACTTTATAAGAGTCTCAGGACTATGTAATGCAATTCCCAAAGATAATGCCTTCCTCTTGAATTCTTGTGTATAATCTTGAACATTTTTCCCTTTTCCTTGTCTGAGATGTTTCCAAGCAATCATTTATGTTTTCTTATAAGCTTCTAGTTTCTCTGATCCAGAACCCTTTTTAATTGTACATACACTGGTGAGCCAATTGATGCCAAGTATAAATGTAATGTACACTTAGGCTGGTGAGCCATGGCCATCTGGTTTTTATTTGGCACACATCAGAGTAATTCACCAAGAAGCGTTAACAAAGACATGGTGCACACATTTTGTTTGTTGCGTTCACTTGGGAAAGTGCACATATTGCACTATGTTGCGTGTAGTTGGGTTAGTATGCAGGAATGAATGCTTATGTTTTGAGGCCAGAGAGCCAGTGTGAATATGAGGCTGGTGATCCTGGACACAGATAGACCAATGTGCTTATCCATGTAAATATAATCATGAATATTAATATAATATTGCATTGTTGCGCACTGACTGAATCAGACGTGAATACATGGGAGACCTACTCCACTAGAGAGAGAAAAGGGGGTGAGTCATAAGTCTTGAGGAACATTTTATAATATTTCCAAGAAAAGTGTAAATGTCGGATATATTATTTTATCCTAAGTTCCCAAGGATAGGGAACAAGTCACCAAGTGGCTTAAAGTTACTTTTGAAGGAGACAAGTGTGAGGTGGAGGGCATGCAATATATATTGTTGGCCTTAGTGTATATTGGTCATTATAATTATTATCTTATTATTCATGTTACATGTTGTCCTGAGCAGAAGGAGTTCAGACTATATGGAAAATATGATTATTACCTTATCTACTCAGTGAATCTTGTAGGGAGTTGTGGGGCTGTAACGAGAGCTTCATTGTCAAAGAGTCAACTGACAAACTATGAGTAGTCTCTCTAGGTGAAATACTAGTGGTTGTGGAGTGGTTTTCATACCTGTGGGAATACACTCCAAGTGATATTTTTGTTGAGAATTGTTCCATGTTTTGCTAAGAATTAGTCATAGGGCTCAAAGACTTCATGTCTGTCCTGTTGTTGGTAACCCTGGGAAGGGAATGGGGTAGTTGAAGAACTAGTGAGAAGATAAGGGGCACACTTCCTTGGGTGTCACAGGTGCATGTGGAATGAGATAATGTGGGATAGATGCAATAGTTGGCACATAGAAATGGGATATTTTGTTGAGTTTTAGACCATATCTTGTCACTAGAAACCCTTTTTCTTGGTGTAGTTGAGCCCCAGCTCAAGGGTGACCTATTGATGAAACATTATGAAATGGAAAGGAGGAAAATATTATTCAAGTTTGTATTTGATGAATTTTATTTAATATTAGTGTTCCTTATGTACTTGTCTTGTTTGCTACATGCATATTTTTCTATGTTTGATATGGGTTAATTCTTGTATGTTGTAGAATTTAAGTATTTGTTGTTACTATGTTTAAATGCATTTTTCACATATATGTATGGTGCTTATAGCTTATATTTGTAGTTGTGCATGGATATAACAAATGTGAATAGTCTTTCTTGGTAAGTTAACTTTGTGATTTTTGTTATGAGTCATCAATAAGATGATTGAGTGGTCGGGTGCAGAGGATCATAACTGGTATGTTGTGAGAGGTTGGACCTCATGTGTGTGTGTGATTAAGGAATTATACCTCGCGCATATAAATAATAGAAGTGACGTATGTCACCCAGGGGATGGTGCGCACATTTGTACTTTGGATTCAGTGTGCTAGTGTGTGTAGTTATTTTATTTAATTATGTTGCATAACATCATGTTGTAAAAAGAGTATGTTTCTTTCACTATTATATGTTGTATGACATGACTCAATTGTCCTGAGAGCATACCTCAAGAGATCCTGTGTGGACTTGTGTGTAAATTAGTAACTACATAGTGAAATTTTAGAGTAGCATGAACCAGTAATATGTTGGGTTTGTTAGACTTTGGATCATTCAGAGCATGTGTAAGTTGGTAATGAGACTCGGTGGGAGACTGGGTACCTTACATTCTGGTATCAGATATACAGAAGTTGAGGTGGTGTGACGTGGCCCATATTGGGGTTCTTAGGGATGTTACATATTGGTATCAGAGCTACAAAAGTTGAGCTAGTGTGACATGGACCAACCTAGGGTGGCTAGGGATGTTACAGATCGGCATCAGAGCCATTGGTTCAACACTAGACTTGAATGGGATATATATTAGCGTGAATAGATGTGTTCACTGAGAATTCATACTAGGTAGTATAGAATATAGTTTGCGTGGAAGGCCATGGGTGAGTTGTATAAAGTTGTGATGTGCACAAAGATAGTGAAGCGTAGGTGTGCAAACTAGAGTTTGGAATGATAATCCAAGAAATACAGGGGAATGATTCTTAAAAAATGGTGCAAAGTTTTCATGTAGATGTTGCATGAAATCACCTAACAAAAAATCTTGTTGTCTTCACAATTTGCCTAATTATCTGCGATTAGAGTGGAAAAGAGTCATCATAGAAGGTTAAAAACATGGAATATGCGCATAGGAATTACAGTCCTAATGATGAATTTGGAGATTTGTATGTCGGTTTGGGTGCCGATGGTACATAATCCAAGGTTGAGAGCATGAAATTGGTAGAAAAAATAAAAATATTACAGAAATATGTCCATAGTTATAAGGATGATAATGAAAGGCTTATGAGAGCCTAGGCATAACAAGATGACTTCAATGTCAAATTGATGTAGAGCCTGGAAAAATAGAATATCAAATGGATAAGGAGACATACATAAGTAGATCAAGGAGTCACAGGTTTCATGATGAGAAAGGAAGAGAATAAATAAGTATTGGTAAGCATTCTTTCAGGAAATCTCACAGTGTCTCAATTCCATCTCCTGTTAGAAAGAATAACAAAAGGACTAGGGTGGATGATATAAAAGGGGAAATGAATAATATTAAGCCTCCTACATTCGACGGTGAGAACAAGAAGTACGAATATGCAGAGACCTAGTTGTTGGGTATGGGAAAGTACTTCCATCTACATAACTATTATGCATAGGAAGAAGGGAGAATTGATATATATTAGTTAAAAGAAAAGGTGTCAATGTGGTGGGATAAATATGTGCATGTCCAACACACTGATGAGAAGGAAGTGACTTGGAGAGAGTTCAAGAGGTATTTAAAAAATAAATACTTAACCAAGCAGTGCTATGAAAGGAAAATGAAGGATTTCTCCGAACTCAAGCTTGGGAGCATGACAATTGATGAGTACGAAAGAATATTTTTAGAACTGTTGAATTATGTGCCTTTTATCAAGGATGAACAAGTGAATATTAAGAGATATTTGAGTGGGTTTCCCTCATTTATCAGTGAAAATATATAATATGATGACCCTAAAATGTTGGAAGAGACCATAATGCATGCTAAGTGTTTTTATGATTAGAAAAGGGGAAGACCAACTCTCCAAAAGGATTGGGAAGACAATATGAAAAGTAAGGTAGAATAGAGGAACAAGGGATTTAGGCCACCATTTTTTAGAAATACTACGCAATTACATATGACTCTTCATGAGCTCAGAATGTCGGAAATAGTGGGACAAAACTCATGGAAACAACCTATGCAGTGTTGGGGTTGTGGAGAAAATCATATGCGCATAGATTTCTCTCTCAGAAGTGATAAAGAGAGGACTAAACATAGTGTACAACAAGTTGCGACAATGGAGGACATGTGTAGAAATGTGCCAAGGATTTACGTCGTGCTAGATAACAAGAAGGATGAGTTCCAGTCGCACATGATCGAGTTCTAAGGTAAGATTAATTACCAACCCATTTTTATTTTAATAGACTCAGGATATAGTCATAGTTATCTAGATCCTAAAATGGTGGAACGATTCCATTTGTCGAGAAGCAATCTTGGGAAGCCTTGGTTGGTGTAGTTAGCTACAATAGAAAAAAGGAAAATCAAGGAGATGTTTATGGCATGTCCATTGGCGATGAATGGACTGGACACAAAGTATGATTTGAATATTATACTTTTGGTCTTGTAGGATTTTCTCATTGGTATGGATTGGTTGGATGAACATCATGATGTCTTGGATTGTTACAATAAGGAATTCACTTTCTTGGATGAGAAATAAAATTTAAGATCAGTTCAAGTAATTCCAAGAGCTGTGACTACCAGAGAAGTTTTGTCTTTGTAGTTGTAGAAAATTTACAGAAAATGGTGTCAAGTATTCGCGGTGCACATGGAAGAGGCACTTAAGGATAAATTCCTAAGCGTGGAAGAGCATGCAGTACTGAAAGTGTATGAGGATGTTTTTAAAGGGATACTAGGATTTCCTCTGGAAAGAGATATATATTTCTCTATAAATATAATTCTAGGAGCAACACCTGTATCTGAGACTCCTTATAGGATGAGTATGTCGAAACTGAAGGAGTTGTATATGAAAATTGAAGATCTTCTGAAGAAGGGGTATATACGCCCAAGTGTGTCTCCTTGGGGTGCATTGGTTTTGTTCGTGAAGAAAAATGATGGTATGCTACGACTTTGTATGACTTCCTCAGTGAGTATGACTTCGACATAAAGCATGTCAAAGGAAAAGAGAATACGGTGGCTAGAACACTCAGTAGATTAAGGATGCATGAAATGTATGTTATATCCATTAGCATGTACATCTATATTTGCATGATGTTTTTTGGAAGTTTCCAAATCAAATCTGTGTTATATGGATATAAGTGTGACTTTACAACAAGGTATGTCACAACCAATGTTTGAAGGTTATGAGTTAAGAGGGGATGGGTTCCTAACGTATATATGCAGAGTCTATGTGACAAATGATCAATAGTTGAAGAACCTGATTTTTTCAAAGATGAATAAGGTTATTTATGCCAGACATCTAGGATAGCAAAAGACAATTGTTGTAGTCAAGAAGCAATACTTTTGTCTAGGTATGAAAATGGAAGTTGTTGATTTTATTGTGAGATATCTTGAATGTCATAAGGTTAAGGTTGACCACAAAAATCTAGTTGGTTTGATGAAAACTTTTCCTATTCCTGAGTGGAGGTGGG
The DNA here is from genome assembly GCA_000966675.3 of Picea glauca. NCBI lineage: Eukaryota > Viridiplantae > Streptophyta > Pinopsida > Pinales > Pinaceae > Picea > Picea glauca. The sequence goes on from JZKD02S1797971.1 coordinate 273,883, forward strand.
AATTTGTGACCATGGAATTCCTAACAAATTTTCTTAGAACTGATAAGAAGCATGATTCCATTATGGTAGTGGTGTACAAGCTTACTAAAGTTGCCCATTTTATTCCAGTGAAGTCAACCTACAAGGAAGCCAAAACTGCTGAGATATACATGCACGAAGTTGATAGGATACATGGTGGTACCTTAGACAATTTTGTTTGACAGAGATTCCAAGTTCACCTTGAACTTTTGGAAAGGGTTATTCAATGGATTTGGGACAAGTCTGAATTTCAACACAACATATCATCCTCAGTCAGATGGTCAAACTGAGAGAGAAAATTGGGTGATTGAAGACATGATAAGGATGTATGTGTTGGATAAGCCATCGAAATGGGTATACTAACTTCATTTGGTATATTTTTCTTACAACAATGGGTATCATGCATCTTTAAATATGATCCCATTTGAGGCACTTTATGGTAGAAAGTGCAACGCCCCTGTAAGTTGGGATAACCCAACAGACTGCATAGTAGTTGGGCCATATTTACTTTGGGAAATGGAGGAGAAGATGGTTAAGATAAGAAAAAATTTAAAGGAATCCCAAGGTAGGAAGAAATGTTTCACAGATAAAGGGAGAACCCACAGGGAATTTTACATGGGTGATCATTTATTTCTAAAAGTGAAGGCCAGGTGCAGCTCCCTAAAGTTAGGAATGTGTTCTAAATTAGCAACACACTATTGTGGGCCATATTAAATCCTTGAAAGGGTTGGTACTGTCGCTTATATTCTTGCATTTTATGCATCCTTATGCCTTCATAATGTTTTCCATGTGTCATTTCTTAAGAAATATGCACTTGATGCTAATCATGTCATTGATTGGAATGTGATTCAGGTGGAGCCAAAAGGTGGATTTCAAGTGCGATAAGTTTGCATATTGAATCTGAAAGTCAAGTAGCTTCATAATCGATTCATGGAGTTTTTAAAGTTCTAATGGATATGGTATGGTCCTAAGGATGCAACCTAGGAGAGCGAGGATGTTATGAGAGCAGAGTATCCTCATCTTTTTGAATAGTTTTGAAATTTTGTATGTACATGTGTATATAATGCACCAAGGACAGTGCATAAATAAGGGGGAAGGGGTTGTAGTGTCCCTAATCCAGGACCATTTGTAATTGTACATAGGTTGGTGAAATGATTTTACCAATAATAATGTAATGTACACTTAGGCTGGTGAGCCACGAGCATCTATTTTTGGTGTGGCGCACATTATACTAGTGCACAAAGAAGTGTTAAAAAAGACAGGGTGCACACACTTTGTGTGTCACTCACACATAGGAAAGTGTGCATATTACACTATGTTGCGCGAACTTGGGTTAGTGCATGGGAATGAATGTTTATGTATTGAGGTCAGAGAGCCTGTGTGAATATGAGTCTAGTGATCCTAGACGCAGATAGGCCAACACACCTATCCATGTAAATATAATCACGAATATTAATATAATATTGCATCGTTGCGCGCTGAATGACTCAGAAGAGAAGATATGGGGGGCCTAATGAACTGGAAAAGGGAAAAGGGGGTGAGTTATTAATCTCGAGGAATATTTAATAATATTTCTAGGAAAAGTGTAAATTTTATCTGGATATATTATTTCATCCCAAGTTCCCAAGGATAGGGAACATGTCACCAAGTGGCTTAAAGTTACTTTTGAAGGTGAAAAGTGTTATGTGGAAGGTATGAAATATATATTATCGGCCTTAGTGTATTTAAAGAATTATTATTATTATGTTTTTATTCATGTTTCAAGATATCGTCAGTAGAAGGGGGTTGGACTATATGGAAAATATGACTATAACCTTATTTGCATAGAGAAGCTTGTAAGGAGTTGTGGGGTTGTATCTAGAGGTTCATTGTCAAAGAGTCGGGTGAAAGACCTTGATTAGTCTCTATGGGTGAGATATTGGTTGTTGTGGAGTGATTCTTAGACCCGTGGGAATACACTCCAGGAGAGAGTTTTTTTAAGGGTTGTTCCCTGCTGTGTTTAGCATTGATCATCGAGCTCAAAGACTTCCTGTATGACCTGTTGTTGGTAACCCTAGGAAGGGAAGTGGGCTACCAAATAACATATGAGTAGATAAGGGGAACACTTCCTTGGGTGTGATAGGTGCATGGGGAATGAGAGATAGTGGGCTAGATGCAATAGTGGGCACTTAGGACTGGGAAATTCTATTGAGTTTCAACCCATATCTTGTTGCAAGGAACCATATTTTTTGGTGGCGTTGAGGCCCAGCTTGGGGATGGCATGTTGCTGAACGATTATGAGAAAAACAATATATGGTTTGGACGAACGTATGAGTGAAGGCCGCAGTTGGCGACTTTCATTTAAGATAAGTTTTCCTTGTGTAATTGTCTTGTTTCATGCATGCATATTCGCCTATGTTTGATATGGGTTAATTCTTGTATGTTATATCATTTATGTATATGTTGTTATTATGTTTACATGTGGTTTTCACAAATATGTATGGTGCTTATATCATGTATTTTTATTTGTGCATGGATATGAAAAACGTGGATAGTATTTTCTGGTAAGTTAACTTTGTGATTTTGGTTATGAGTCATCAAGAAGAGGATTGAGCGGTCAGGTGCGTAGGATCGTAACATGTATGATCCTAGAGGCTAGAGCTCATGTGTGTGTGCAGTTAAGGAATTAGAGCTCATGCACAGTAATAAGGGAAGTGTACATGTCACCCAAGTGGTTGTGTGCACAATTGCACTATTGGGTTAGTATGTGAGTGTGCATAGTTGTTTGATTTAATTCTATTGAATAAGATCATTTTGTTAAATAAGTATGTTGCTTCCACTATTATAAGTTGTGTTGTGTGACTCTATTTGGATGAGCACGTACCTCAAGTGATCCTATACGAAATTGTGTGTAAAGTAGTAACCACATAGTGAAATTTTAGAGTAGCATGACCTAGTAATATGCTAGGTGTTAGCGCTAGAAGATGCTCTTTGACTACTGGGAGGGAATGCATAGAACATTTAGCTATTGAAATGACTTGTTTGGTTTGATAGGTTGATCAAGCAGGTTGAAAATATAAATATCTGGTAAAAATTCTCCAAACATATACTCAAATGATCATTAGCACTTCATATAGTTCAGGGCATTCACAATGAAGGTTAGATAAATAATGGACAATGAGATTTTGAGGAACAAGGAACATATATGAATGCATAAGTGTCACCATATGTTAACTCATACATTCACAAAGAATATATTCAGATCCAAAATCATATTTTAAATATGAATCAAATACTTGAATACAACTTACAAGAAACAAGTAATTAAGAATAAACTCATCACTGTAATCGAAGTTGAATCTTCGAGAAAATCAATGCAATGCAGAAATTTTCATTGCATTCAAATAAGACATAAAAGTGAGATACATAGATGTGCAATCTGACCATCAGGATGTATGATGTATTGAGTATGGAATGTTGCATACAATTAAACTCTTCCTTCGGTTCTCATGCTTTCAACCTCTTCTACTCAAACCCCAACTTCCTTCCAAAATGAAGATCCCTCTCTTCTTTCACAATTCTTTCTTAAATAGAAATTACAATGCTTGTTTGAGAGTAACCAGTTCAAATTAAGCTCCAAATCAAAAGGATATGATCCTAATCTATAGCATAAAATCATGATATAATATCCAGTTTGAATGGATGAAGGTGGAACTTTTGTTCAATGGGCAATTTTTAGAAAATAAAATTATGAAAAATATAGAAAAAGGACTCTTAAAGAACCAATGGTATTTCCCAAATGGTTCACGTTTATGGGAAATGAATCAGAACCTAATTTGGTATGTTCCTGAAAAACCCCATGTTTTAGTTTTTTGAGATTCAATTTAATTTTCTTATAAGAAATCATGCCGCAGGATGAACACAAAAACAATCACCTACAAAAATTTATGCATTTTGTTTTACCAAATATTGACCAAATGGTGTTGTCGATCGCCTTGATATCTCTGGATATTTGATGAGTGAACAAGTTGAAATTATGATTATGATAGCCAATGAAACTATTCCACCCATTAACTATTTATATATTTCCACAAAACAGTGACAAAAATTATTACTTAAACTGCATCCAACTAGGGATGGTGTACTCCCTGTGAGACACCAAGAACATATAGACCAATGCCTTCTTCCTTGATCAAACTGTAACCCATTCTGCTCAACTGAAAAAAACCATGTTGAAAAATCAAACTACAGACTGAAAAGACTTTGTACCAGTGCCTCGATTGGGATATGGAGCTAATTATTAAGCTATTGCACACCAAACCGAACCACAAATTGAAAACTCAAATGAAATACTCAAACTAAGAGCATATTTAGGTACACTAATTCCTACTCTAATAAACAACAAATTCATGGATCAATTAATGTGAAACTTCTAATGAATCCAGGTAAGCATCTGGCTGGCAAAAAAATATTCTTGTTTGCAGCTGAATGAGAAAGTGGAAAAGAAATGCGACATTTGTAGCAAGAGTTCCAAGAAAAACTTATACTTACTGTTGCAACTAAGAGATATGCCCAAAGCTGCAACATTTGGGACCTTTGAAAATAATTACTCCATGTAGATTGTCATCAGGTCTTGAATAATGTGACATACTTTATGTTGGTTAAGAAGAAAATTCTTCTTCCATGTGAATATTTCTTCATAATGATTAGGGGCAACAAAATCCTCTTGAAAATATTGATCATTATCTTGGGTAGAAAATTCTTTAACAGGATTCAAAACAACAAGGTTGTCATGAAAATCATAAGGTAGCAACATAGTTTCATCAATTCCAAAAGTAGAAACAACAAGCTCAATGGAACGTTCACTTTGAATAACTGTCTCCTCACGCATATGACTAGAACTATCATCCTAAATTTTGGGATTAGAGAAATGGTGCAACAATTGAAATTATTCACAACATTTATCATAAAGGAAATCAATTGCATGTTTTCTTTTACAATATGATTTAAATACAACAAGAAATTCATTTACCGAGGAAATGTTGGATTGAGTTAGAGATATACACCATTATCATGTTTTTCCTTCGAATGAATACCTGGACATAATCATTAAAAAATCTTCGTGGATAATTCTAAATTTTCGCATATATTCATGAAAATCCAATAATAAATGAGCAGGAAATTCCCAATATTCTCCTTTAAAATTTGGAAGAGAGCTTTCCCATTCATTTATTTCAGGCATAGGATTCAAAAAGTAAGGTACATTAGAGAAATAAAAAATTGCATACCTCCAAGCCAAGATGAATTATGTTTCTTTTGAAAGTCTAGATCGGTTGAGTCGCCTATGGATTTTTACACCATGGAGTCTGTTATCACCTAAACTAGCATAGTCAAAATTGTGATTTTTAGGTGATAGAGAGAACTCCAAAAAATTATTTCTAAATTTTTATAGGCTTGTTAGAGAGCCTATTTTTTGTAAATAAACTTGAAATAAACATCAGAATTAATTTTCTTTACAGAAAGGGTGAATTATAGGTTTCGGTGGTTTAGGCGAACCTGCGAAGAGTTCATTAACCACCGAAAGCAGATCTTTCGGTGGTTAACAAGTGAAATTCAGGGTTAGTTAACCAAGGAAAGCGTAGGTTTTCTAGAAATAAACTGCTTTGGGAAAAATCAATTTTCTCATCCTTGGAAAGGCCGTTTCACACGCTCAACTAGTCGATTGACAACTAGACATCCTAATATTTCCAACGATACTTTCAGATATGAATTTGGATCTTGGGAAGGTAGTAAAAAGTTCCCTGCAAGATGAGGCAGAGTGTAAAGCCCGAAAATGTCAGAGCCTGCATTTTCGCATGATCCAGATGTCATTTGGAATAATGATGGAATGCTAAATGCCGAATGTTAAGAAAATTGGTAATGTAAGGTGGTATTATGACTTTTGGTCGAGGTTTGATGCTCTGTGGTACTTGCAAACCTCCATTTGTCATTTCGACTTGAAACCATGGCATACACAAAAATCTATGAAGTGATTGTTTCGTCTAACTGTTTGATGATTCACATGGCCCTCATAACTTCAAGTCCTGAGAGATATATTCATGATGATTCCCAATTTAATTATGATTTGAAATACATCAAGTCCAAAGTCTTATTTATGTTCATTATATGAAATCCCTTTGATTTCGTTATCAAACCCGAGTCTGCAGTCATTGTCATTATACCATATGAAGGTCGAGTTTTCTGTTATGCATATTACAACTCCATTTGTCATCCAAATTCCACAGAAGCCCGAGTCTTATCTATTTCATTAAGTATGAGTTTTCAACTATAATCAAGCCTAAGTTTCTGGTTATGACTTGTTAAAGATTTGGTCTATCTCATATAACCTAAGTCATCCCTATTTTGTGCCTTTCAATTCGACATACATCCATTGTTTCCTCCTGATTTTAGGTGTATTGTCTCCCCAACTCGTAGGTTTTTGCTAATTTGTAAGTACAAGGTGAGGAACCAATTAATCAAGTTGCTGATGATTACCCTAATCTACCAATTGCTACTCCTCCAGAGGAACATAACACACTTTTGGCTGAAGCATCTGCTAGCAGACCAGCACCAACCAGATCATAGAAGATAAACCAATTACTGAAGAAGGTTTATGAGTTAGAATACTCTACGAAAGAAATCAAGAAGAAGAATGCACAGTTAATTGATAGAAATGTGGAATTATATGACATTAGTCAGGATGTCAGGGATAAACATGAAACGACTCTGGATAGGAGCAAACTGTTGATGAAGGAGAACACCAGGCTATACATACAACTTAGACTCCTAAGGCTAAAGATGAAAGAAATTCAGACTCCAACTCCCAAGCACTCAGGGTTAGAAACCCTAGAAGAATTTGCCACTTCTTTAGAGAAGGAAATAAAGCCTCCTACATAGCAAACTGAAGTTTCCATCCCTGTACAAGGAGGAGCAGCATCACCAAGCAGCCTTGATCACTCACAAAAACAACAAGGTAATTCATTTTTGCAATTTTGAACATTTTTAGAAAGTTACAGGTTTCGGTGGTTAACAGGCCCAGATTTTGCCTCTCTTAACAACTGAAAGCAAATCTTTTCGGTGGTTAAACAGGCCCAGATTTTTATCTCTTAACCACCGAAACCTGTTACATGGCAGCAAGGTCATATTTTTGCCCAGATTTGACTTTTTCTCAACCAAATATTTCGAGGCTGGTCTCTAAAGATGCATAATAATTAAATACATCAAATTTAAGGTTTTATCTTGATGTATTTAATGTTTAAGAAGGTGGAAAAGTGAAAATGGTGACCTAGTTCATGAGCAAAAAACTGTCTTTTTTGCCAAAGGTGGCAAATTCGAATTTCCTAAGAAGATTCATCAGCCTTGGAAGGTTTTCTACATCTGTCAAAGAGTTTGGAGGATATGAAGGCTATCAATATAGAGTTTGAATCCTTAGATAGGATCTTTTCCTATTTTGTTTTGACTTTCCATTTTTATAGGATCTCATCCTACACTTGTTGTATCTATTTTGATTTGACTATTTTTAGAAAATTTGATCCATCTTTCAAGGATCTAGATTTCATCTTGTAAGGCTATAAAGCCAAAGACATTTGGAGCACCAAAGGGTTCAATCTTGGATACATTGTGCTATTGTACTAAGACTCTTAGCTTGATAATAGAATCACAATCTTCTTTTGTTGTCAATGTCAGATTTGTTCATGCACTTCATTATTTTGTACTTTATTTCAATTTAGCTTAGCTTCTAAGAACTGTTATCTTCTTATTAAGCTCATGAACTCGAATTAAAGGAATTATTACTATCTTGTATGGCCCTACACACTGTTGTACTTGGTTATCTAGACTAGTATTCTTCATACCTTATTCCAATTACTCTGTCTGATTATTGATTTCTAAAAGAACTGTCTTATTCGAATGCATGATAAGTTGTTCTTCTCATTAGCCATTGAGTTATCCCATTGATCCAAGTATATCTAATTATCAAATTCTTAAGTTACCAAGCATCTTTAGTCTACAACCCTAAAGAGTTTCTTGGAGTGATAACAGAGTCACTAGGTGAAGGATTTGTAGCCAAATAGGTGTCCACTTCTTGTTCAACATCAATATGAGGATCTAAACATTGTTGTACACCTAGGGAAAATATTAATTCTCGTTCCCAAAAATAGTGCCAAAATATGTTAGCGTTGGAATATGTTCTCTGAATGGTGGGAGGGAATGCCTAGTTGATCTGAAATTGAGGGCTTGTACAACATGAAAGTAAAATTTTATATTTGTTTGGCAATGGATAAAATTGCAAGCACATAGATTTTTATAAGAGTTTTGGACGTAAAATTGCAGAAATAACAAAGATAAACAACCATCAAATAACACACATAACACAACAAATGATAAAGGAGTTCACCCCTCTCTTAGGATTTGACACAGACCCCATTTCCTTCGGGATGAGATCCGTGCAGGATCGTCACTAAAACCACGCCAAGGGTTAATCAAACCCTTCGTTTAATCCACAAAAGATTTTGGGCTTTGCGAGTTGGAGGTTCTTGATGCAATGTCACAACTTTTACAATCGCCGAAATCCGAAATGTCAACGAAGGTTGACTCCTCCAACGCGAAAAGAACATGCCACCTTTTACCCACTAGTTTCGGCTTTCAGGACTTTGAGCGAAGAATCAATAGTCCTTCTTCTTCTCTTATGATTCCCCGAACTCTGAAATGTCAAAATGACGAAATGGGCTCAACGTCCCATGGAATGTGAGATCGATGGCCTTTCGGGATTTTCGCCGAAGCTTTACCCCTCTTTTGACTCCGTCGCACGTATCCTCTGACTGATACTTGGGACCCACCTTTCGACGTTTCTCTCTTCGCAATTTAGAGAGTTGTGTTGACCATGCAACTCCACTTCTTGAGTCCCGAAACCCTGAAACCCGATTGGTACCCAATTACTATTGTCCCTCAACCTTTTTGGGAATTTTTCCTTTCACTCTTCTAGATTTCACGAACCGGGAGTTTGAAACTCTTGATTCTAAAGTCACTGCCTCCTCTACTTCCCAAACCCCAGAAAGCCAAAATGCTAAAATTCCACTCCAAAGACATGCTGTGTTTCATGACTTCGGGATTTTCAATGCAAAGACCGGGGACCCCCGGCTCCTTGTCATTGGAATTTTTGGAATGCCGAACCTCGAAATACCGAAATGCCGAAATTTCACACCTAAAAATCCCTTTCGGGATTCGGGAATTAGAGTGACCAAGGATTTTGGCCTGCACTCCAAACTTACGAATCCTGAATCCCCAAAATGATCTGTCGGCTCAAACTGACCACAATCAATAGTTCACATTGACTCTTTATGCTAGGGTGGCAGATTCATCCAACTCCTAACCACCTTACAAATCCTCTGGATCCTACGGTCCTCACGGTTTCACGAGTTCTCCACGGAGATTTCTAACCACCAGATGCACTCCTCAATGACTTCTGCCCAAACGACTCGGTGTCCTCCCTCTTGAATTTGACTTCTATGAGATGATTTCGATCTCCATCTCCCTTTGAGAACTTCAAAGGTGTTATCCTTCCTGAGCTTTCACTTGTAAACTCAAGTTTCCCAAAAGGATCCCTGCTCGCACTCCTTGAGGAAAACCTTCAAATAACCTCTGGTTATTTGAATCTCTGACCCTGTGCACTCTTTTCCACAGTGGTCCTCTCAATATTCTTTCTGGATTTATAAAATCCAAGGCTTCAATTGGCCTGCGCACACCTTGCACGACTCTGTGCTTCACCTGCACTTCAGCTGGCATGAGAACAATGGTATCTCTCCTGAGCTTTCTGAGATAAAAGTCAGACCCTCGTCAACGCACACCTTGCGGACGTTCACTGCCCTCATTGCAGTAATTCTCAGGAAGAGAAACAATTGAAACTCATTCTTCTCCTCTCTTAGACTTCATACACTCAACATGAAATCATACACATAATGCATCATTGAAACAAATGCATAACAGAGAAACAAATCAATTGTAAACATACCATTCAACAAATGTAAACAATAAGCATCATAACACCATGAAAGTTGAGTCAAAGCTTCATATATTAAATCAAGTGCTCCTGTACATGGGTTCTTCTCTACAGCTCTTTGCTACAACTCTACAACTTATGAAATCAAAATGATCATAAAAAATTACAATGATACAAGGGTGAGGGTGTCTATATTCGTTTTCCCTCCTACGCTTCTAAACTATCTAATCTATTAAATTAAATCTACCTACTTGCATTCATTACGCATAAATGCCTCTACATTCTACAGATGAGATAAATGCTCAAGATTTGTTTACAATATCTAGATATAAATGTAAGTACGGTTCCCCTAGCTATTACATTAATATCCGCTCATTAATTTTTCAAAACATTTCAAAATGTGCACTGGTGCTTTTCCAACTGTCTTCCGCCTTTATGCTTGCTTGACTGGCTGCTTACGATGCTCCTGCATCATACTCCCTCGCTTGAAATTTTTCATGAAATCCTGTTCATGAGCTCTTGCACGATCTTTCCATGACTATGAATTTTTGTTTCATCCTCCCAACTGGCATATTCAACTGGATTTCCTTTCCACTTGACCAAGTATTCAAAATACTCTTTTCTCCTGGTCTTTTTGCTAACCCTTTTGTCAAGTATGCTTTCCATCTGTGGCTCTACAACTACATGCATTTGTTTTTTCCATTGAACCTCTTTCTGTTCCTCCTCTATTCCTTCTTCTTCAGCTCTATAAGGGTACAAATCCACAACATTGAATATCGATGAGATTTTGACCCCATCGGGTAATTCAATCTCATATGCGTTGTTCAAATTTCCTTATGACCTTGCATGCTCCAATCTTTTTCATATTCAGTTTATTATATGTTCCCCTTGGGAACCTCTCCTTCCTTAGATGCACAAGAATAAGATCACCAACTTCAAATTGAATTTCTCACCTGTGTTGATCTGCTCTTTGCTTGTATTCTTGACTTGAACTCAATCGCTCCTTAATTTGGCTGTGAAGCTCCTTCATTCCTTCTGCAAAGTCCTATGCACTAACACTCTTGAATTCATTTTTTTCTGAATCATTCAATTCAGAAAATCCCCTTGGTTGCATTCCATATACAATCTGGAATGGACTCTGCCCTGTGCTTCTATTGAGTGAATCATTGTAAGCAAATTTCGCCTTGGCAGAATTTGATCCCATTGACTATGGTGTTCAGTCACTAAGCTTCTTAACAAATCTCCCAATCTCCTGTTTACAACCTTTTTTTGTCCATCCGTCTGAGGATGATGTGATGAGCTAAAAGACAAACTTGTCCCCAACTTCTTCCATAAGGTCCTCTAGAAATTCCCTACGAACTTGGTATCTCGATCGAACACGATACTCTTTGGTAAGCCGTGAAGTCTGATCACTTCCTTGAAAAACAGGTTCGCAATATGAGTTGCGTCACTAGTTTTCTGGCATGGTATGAAATGTGTCATTTTTGAAAATCTGTCGACTACCACAAATATTGAATCATATCCTCTCTGTGTACTTGGAAGTACCAATATGAAATCCATGCTCACTGTGTCCCACGACCTTTCAGGTATGGGTAATGGTTGGTATAACCCTGTGTTCTACCTTTTTCCTTTCGTGTGCTGGAAAATTCTGCATCGATCCATGAATTTCTTGACATATTTCCTCATCCCTGGCCAAAAATATGAGCCATTCAACTTTGAGAACATCTTTTCATGAGCGAAATGTCCGGCCAATCATCCACTGTGTTTTTCCTTCAGAAAATTCTCCCTCATGGAGCATTTTGGAATACACAACTGATTTCCCCTAAACAATAATCCATCCTGGATCATGTATTCATTCCATTGGCTTCTTTCCTTGAGAATTGGATTCTCATATGCCTCATATGCCTCTTTAAAATCTGGGTCATCCCTGTACATTTCTTTGAGGTTATCAAAAACCAAAGTCTTGACTCTGAATTCCTGCATAAGAAAACATTTCCTACTCAAAGCATCAACAACTTTGTTAGCAGTTCCAGAAATATGCTTAGTCACAAAAGTAAAATTGTGCATGAATTCAACCCATTTAACATGTTTTTGGTTCAACTTCTCTTATCGAGTCACAAATTGTAAAGCGTGATTATCGATGTACAAAACAAACTCCTTGGGCACCAAATAATGTCTCCATTTCTTCAGCTCTTGTATGACTGCATATAATTCTTTTCCATACATGGAGTACTTGATCTTCACTTCATTTAGTTTTTCACTGAAATATGTGATCGGCCTGTCATCTTGGCTCAAGACCACTCCAATTGTAAATCCACTCGCATCACACCTGACCTGGAATGTCTTGCTGAAATCCGGCAGAACCAGAATTGGTTGCTCAATGATCTTCTTCTTCAGCAGGTTGAAGCTCTTCTCTGCTTCCTCTGTCCAGTGAAAAGATTTATGTCTCTTCTTCACTGTATCCATCATTGGTGCACTAATTCCACTGAAGTTTCAGATGAATTTCCTATAGAAGCTAGTCAAACCATGGAAGCTTCGAACTTCAAACACGCTCTTCGACGATGGCCAATTCTTAATCGCCTTTATCTTTTCTGGATCCATTTTTAATTCATTTGAAGAGATAATAAAACCCAAATAAATGAGTTTGGTCTTCATAAATGATGATTTATTCATATTAATCAACAATTTCTCTTGCTGTAATCTCCTCATTACTGCAACTAAATGCTTTAAGTGTTCTGCTTCTGTCTTGCTGAAAATTAATATATCATCAAGATATACAATGACGAATTTCCCTTTGAAATTCTTCAAGACTTCGTTCATCAACCTCATGAAAGTACTAGGTGCATTCGTTAAGCCAAATGGCATGACAAGACATTCATACAGCCCCTCATTCATCTTGAATGTTTTCTTCCATTCATCACCTTCTCTCATTCTAAGTTGATGATACCCTCTTTTCAAATCAATCTTTGAAAAAAACTTTGCTCCACTCAAGCAATCCATCAAGTCGTCCATCCTTGGCAATTGAAATCTGTATTTGATGGTAATCTTATTGATTTCCCTTGAGTCTATACACATTCTCTAGCCTTTGTCTTTCTTTAGGCTGAGCACTATCGGAACAATGCATGGACTCAAGATTTGTTGAATCAATCCCTTGTCCATTAAGTCCTAGACCTGTCTCTTAACTTCTTGATTTTCCTACAGCATCAACCGATATGATGCTTTGTTAGGCAAACTGGATCTAGGTATAAGATCGATATGATGTCTTATACTCCTAATAGGTGGAAATGAACAAGGTAGTTCATCCACTACTATATCAACAAACTCTCCCAACAATTCCTGGATTTCTTCTGGTAAATCATCTATCCTTGTACTGGTCAAAACAATTTTGGGCTTCCTGACCACAATAAATTGTGTGTCTTCCTTCTTCTTAGCCTCATCAAGAAGTTCCTTCCCACTCATGAGAAGTACAATGTTTCTCATTTCTGTTTTCACCTCTCTATCCTTAATTGGCAGCAAAATGTGAGTCCTACCATTTTTATCCAGGGTGTACGTGTTATTTCTCCCATCATGAACCACATTTCTGTCATATTGCCACGATCTACCTAGCAATAGATGACAAACATCCATGGGAATGAAATCACATAATATTTCATCTTTATATCCTCCTATTTTAAATTCAGCTAAACATTATTTAGTGACATTTACCTGATGTCCTTTTTGTAGCCACGAAACTCTGTATGGGCTTGGATGTACAATAGTCTCTAGCTCCATCTTTTCTACCATCTCTATAGATACGAGATTTTCTGTGCTACCACTGTCCACTATACCTTGCATACCCTATCCTTAGTTTTGCAGGCAATCTGAAATAGACTGTTTCTTTGGGCTGGGTTCTCTGCCTACTTCTCCGGCTTCAAGAGAACTTTTCTCATCATCAAAGATCTTCCACCCTCAATGTCTTTTGCCTCAACATTCCATCCTTGAGCTTTGGCAATGTGAGTTTCACCACCATCTTTCTTCTTATCTGGACACTCATAGGATTTATGTATGATTTTTCCATAGATGAAGCATTTCACTTCACCTCCTCTGCCTCTTCCTCTTCCTCTGGCTCGAGAAAAAGTATTCCTATCAGCATATTTCCTTCCCTGTGAGCTTCGTCCTCTCTCAGGTTGAGTTTGAGGTTTCTTTCTCTTTTCTTTAGGTTTCTGAGTTCTGTCTTGGGAAATTGTTTTGCCTCTGGCTTGACTTCTACCTCAGCCTCTTTGACCTTTCTTCTTGCTCAACTTCTCTTCAACTTTCATAACTATCTGATAAGCATCTTGCACATTTTGAATGGTCATCATGCTCATCTCATCTTGAATTTCATATCGTAGACCATTCATGTACCTGGAAACTTTTTCATTGCCACTTTCCCGATGACCTGCTCTGATGTTTATCCTGTAGAACTCTTCAGTGTATTCCTTCACTGACATCAGCTTCTGTCTCAAATTATGCATCCTCCGAAACAAAGTTATTTGATAATCCTTGGGTATAAATTTGGATTTCATATTTGCAACCATTCTATCCCAGATTTTGATTTTCTTCTTGCCCTTGCAACGTCTGTCAGCCTGCAGTTCATCCCACCACAGTGTTGCATGCCCTTTAAGTATAGTAATGGCATGTTTGACTTTCTTATCTTCCTCAACATCCTCATAGTCGAAGTATTTATCTAGTGCTCTAATCTAGTCTAGAAGTTCTTCAACATCCAAGTTGCCTTCGTACACTAGAATGTCCATTTTTTCTCTGGCACCTATCCTTGAAACAACTATGAATAGGCGTTCATTTGCAACATCTTAGACTGCAACTTGTTGTCCTTCGTTTCCAGCTTCATTTTCACTTTCATCTTCACTAATATCGCCAGCGTCGACTGTGCGTCTCTGTGTTGTCTCCATAGCATCAAGTCTGGCACGTAAGTCACGCATTTCTCTTTCCACTGTTGGATCAGGCATTGGCCTATCTCTTGTTCTCAGCGGCATGGATGAACTTTTTTCTCTTTTTTCTCTGCTACAAAAAGAAAAGAATTTTTTATGTGCTCTGATACCCCTTGACGCAGACCCCCTTTCCCTCGGGCTAAGATCCGTGCAGGATCGTCACTAAAACCACGCCAAGGGTTAATCAAACCCTTTGTTTAAGCCATCAAAGATTTCAGGCTTCGCGAGTTGGAGGTTCTTGGTGCAATGTCACAACTTTTACAATCGCTGAAATCCAAAACATCAATGAAGGTTGAATCCTCCAACGTGAAGAGCACATGCCACCTTTTACCCACTAGTTTCATCTTTCGGGACTTTGAGCGAACAACCAACAATCGTTCATCTTCTCTTATGATTCCCCAAACTCTGAAATATCAGAATGCCAAAATGGGCTCAAGGCCCCATGGAATGCGAGATCAATGGCCTTTCGGGATTTTCGCCGAAGCTTGACCCCTCTTTTGACTCCGCCACACCTATCCTCTGACTGATACTTGGGACCCACCTTTCAGCGTTTCTCTCTTCACGATTTTGGGAGTTGTGTTGACCATGCAACTCCACTTCTTGAGTCCCAAAACCCCGAAACCCGATTGGTACCCAACGACTATTGTCTCTCAACCTTTTCGGGAATTTTTCCTTTCCCTCTTCTAGATTTCGTGAACAGGGAGTTTGAAACTCTTGATTCCAAAGTCACTACCTCCTCTACTTCTCGAACCCCGGAAAGACGAAATGCCGAAATTCCACTCCAAAGACACGCTGCATTTTGAGACTTCGAGATTTTCAATGAAAATACCCCTAGCTCCTTGTCATCAAAATTTTTGGAATGTCAAACCCCGAAATACCGAAATGCCAAAATTTCACACCTGAAAATCCCTTTCGCGATTCGGGAATTAGAGTGACCAAGGATTTTGGCTTGCACTCTAAACCTATGAATCCCGAATCCCCGAAATGATCTATCGGCTCAAACTGACCACAATCAAGAGTTCACGTTGACTCTTGATGTCAAGGTGGCGGATTCATCCAACTCCTAACCACCTTACAACTCCTCTGGATCCTATGGTCCTCGCGGTTTCACGATTTCTCCACGGAGAATTATGACCACCAGATGAACTCCTCAATGACTTCTGCCCAAACGATTCGGTGTCCTCCCTCTTGAACTTGACTTCTATGAGACGATTTCGATCTCTGTCTCCCTTTGAACACTTCAAAGGTGTTATCCTTCCTGAGATTTCACTTGTAAACTCAAGTTTCCCAAAAGGATCCATGCTCACACTCCTTGTGGAAAACCTTCAAATAACCTTTGGTTATTTGAATCTCCGACCCTGTGCACTCTTTTCCACAGTGGTCCTCTCAATCTTCTTTCTGTATTTAAAAAATCCAAGGCTTCAATTGGCCTGTGCACACCTTGCACGACTCTATTCTTCACCTGCACTTCAGCTGGTATGAGAACAATGGTATATCTTCTGAGCTTTCTGAGATAAAACTCAGACCCTCGTCAACGCACACCTTGCGGACATTCACTACCCTCCTTGCAGGAATTCTCAGGAAGAGAAACAATTGAAACTCATTCTTCTCCTCTCTCAGACATCATACACTCAACATGAAATCATACACATAATACATCATTGAAACAAATGCATAACAAAGAAACAAATCAACTGTAAACATACCATTCAACAAATGTAAACAATAAGCATCATAACACCATGAAAGTTGAGTCAAAGCTTCATATATTAGCTCAAGTGCCCCTGTACATGGGTTCTTCTCTACACCTCTTTGCTACAGCTCTACAACTTATGAAATTTGAATGATCATAAAAAATTACAATGATACAAGGGTGAGGTTGTCTATATCTGTTTTCCCTCCTACGCTTCTAAACTGTCTAATTTATTAAATTAAATCTACCTACTTGCATTCATTACGCATAAATGCCTCTACATTCTACAGATGAGAGAAATGCTCAAGATCTGTTTACTATATCTATATATAAATGTAAGTATGCTTCCCCTATCTATTACATTAATATCTGCTCATTAATTTTTCAAAACATTTCAAAATGTGCATTGGTGCTTTTCCAGCTGTCTTTCGCCTTTATGCTTGCTTGACTGGTTGCTTACGATGCTCCTACATCAGGATTCATCTCTTGGTCCAACTTCCAATGGTCCTCTTGCATTAAGTGTTCAATATATGAAAAAAAAAACAATTTACAATGCTCAAATGGAAAAAAATAACAACTCCAATCGCTTCAGAACTGTCAAAAACCCCTGTCTAGGCTTTTCCTGCACCTGATTTGGTCAAAAAATGAGAAAGTTATCTCTCCTAGAAGTTTCTCCTTACTCCTACAGCCAAATATATCTCCAAAATGCACACACAGTGCCAAAAACCAACTCATGCGCTCAAAACCTAGCTTCCTTGCACAGTTCTAGATTGTGGTCTATTTTGGCGCATAGTTAGCGAAATTGGTGCCAACGCTAAAAAATCATGGTCACGTGGTGTTACGTGTCTAAGGGTTGGCGCTAGTTGCATGCTCTTGTCGGGAGGCTCCCTGTCTGTTCCACCCTTGGTGAAAGAGTAGTTTGTTACTGGTTTGTGTGATCACGGGTTGGGGCTAAGCCTCGACCCTTTTTACCGCCAACTAAACTGGAGTTCAAATTTAAATACAAATATTGCCATTATAGGGTAAGAAACACACAACGGGCAGGTTGACAAGTTCAACCTGCGTGTGTCCATTCATCCTAGAGGTCATGGGTTCAAACCCCATGGATTCCAACCAACATTTTACAGGTCGGTGGGGTTCCATGTGGCAACCATTAGTAGGGCCACCTCGCATCCTTGCATTGGCGAAACTCAACTACCAAAAACCCAATCAACTATCCAGTCTCCTGCAACACCTCATTCCATGCCACCTCTTATTTCCACGTTAGCAACATATAATCCCTACCATGTAATTTGTATGGATGTATAGACTGTATATTTAGTTTCCACGTCAGCCTATACAGATTGTACGGACTGCATAGTCTATGAAATTTTGCGTGTTTTTGAAAATGGACAAAACACCATAAATTTTCCATACAAACTCCATTTGAGCCTGTTCAATTTTCTTTGGGATCATGAGGATGAGATCTATGCAATGAAATCATTTTCAAGTAATTTTGAAGACTTTTATTTTTTGAGCATTTTTTGATCCCCTGGATCACTCCTCCCCATTGGGAATATTTTGGACCTCCAAAAGACTATTTCAGTCAACCTGTAGATGAGGACACAATTACCTCACCCTTACAACCTCGATCCATTTATCTTTTCTTGGGTTTGTGCTTTTGAGACCAACACGAAGGGACTCCACATTCCCTCGTTTTGAAGTTCTTGTCTTTCTGTCAAGGATGGTATCTTATTGCAATTCTGAAAGATATTATGGCGAGAAGTCATATGTTGAAGGAATCTGAACATGCTCTCCTTGATCATTAATCAAATGAGGGTCATACAATCTCAAATTCTCAACATTAACAACTACAGACATTTGCATATAAGGAGGAAAATTCAAACGAAAGGCATTGTTAACAAATTTTTCAAGAATCCTCAAAGGTCCATATCTGATTGGTTTCATCTTTTTACATTCTTCTTTAAGCCTCTCTTTGCTAATGTAAATCCAAACTTCATCTACAACTTGGAAACTGTGATCAACACGATGCTTGTCATGTCTTGTCTTGTACTTGGCTTGACTGTTTTCCAACTATTCTTGTACCATTTTATGCACCAATTGAATTTGTTCAATGAACTTATTTTCTCTATAAATTTCATAATGACCATCAATAGAAACATCCTTCCCAAAGATAAAATCTAAAGGATATTTTGGCAAGTAAACAAAACATGCCTCAAATGGATATTTTTGAGTCAATGAACGCTTAGCCCGATTATAAGCATGTTGAATGTAGTGTAGGTGCTCATCCCAAATCTTAGGATGTTTGCTGCAATAACCACGAAGAATATGTACTACTTTTATATTCACCACTTCTGTCTAACCATTAGTTTGTGGATGGAATGTTGTGCTCTTTTTCAACTTGGTGCCCATGAGTGCCCATAAGCTTGACCAAAATTTCCCAAGAAATTGAGAATCTCGATAAACAATAATGGATTTGGGAAACCCAAAATGTACCCATACATGTTGAAAGATCATTTGTGTCATTTGTTCAACTATAACCTGCTTCTTACAAGGAATTAAAATGCACATTTTGTTGAAACGATCAACCACAACATAAAGATATTCATGATTTATTTTAGACATAGGTAGTCCTCATACAAAGTCCATGGAAATGATTTCCAAAGGATGGGAAGGAACTGGAAGTGGAGTATAGAATCCTAACTTTTTGTTTATAGGCTTACTTGTAGCACATAAAGAACATCCTCTTACATATCATGATCCACTTTCATTCATTTTAGGCCAATAGAAATACCTTTGCATATTTTCCACCATCTTTCCTACACTGAAATGGAAAACAATAAGAGAAGAATGTGCTTCCCTTATGATGTTGACTCTTTCACCCTCTGGAATACATAGCTTGCCAAGATGATACAAAATTTTATCATGTACATGGTAATCCAATTGATCTACTTGGTTAGATTGACATAAAGTTGCATATACATCTTTAAAATCAACATCTAAAGCATAATGTTCAACATAGCTCTCATGCATGATATAATTATGCTTAAGAGTAACTGAAGCACTAATAATAGGTCTAGAAAGCATATCAACAACCTTGTTATAAATGAGTTTCTTATACCTTATCGCCAAGTGGAATTGTTGCAAGAATACCATCCATTTGAAATGCCTTGCTTGTTGTAGCTTAGTTTGTGATTGCAAGTATTGAAAAGGTTGATGATCAGTGTGAATAATACCTTATTTTCCTAAAAAATAATGTTTCCACTTTTTCACACTTTGCACCAATGCATACAATTCCTTGTCATATGTAGGATTATTATCTACTACACCATTAAAAGTTTCAGAATGAAAACATATGGGCTTATCATGTTGCAACAAGACTGATCCCATGGCATAGTTACTTGCATCTGTTTGTATCTCAAATGGTTGTCTTAAATCAGAAAGTGAAAGAACTTGAGTTGAACTGATTTTCTCCTTCAATGCATCAAAATCTCTTTGTTTCTTGCCTCCCCATTGGAAAACCTGCTTAATTCTTGTCACGACATGTAATGGAGCTTCAACTGAAGAAAAATTAGAAATAAAATTTGTCCAATATTGGGTTTCTCCCAAAAATATTCTAATGTTTGTTACATTGTTGCACTTGGGCCAATCTAAAATGACTTTGACCTTTAGGGATTTATCTTCAATTTCCCCCCTCCAACAACATGTCCCAAATAAACTAATGAGGTCTTTCCAAACTTACATTTAGACATCTTTAAAAACAAATTTTCTTTCTTCAAGACATCTAAGAATTGTTTAACATGCATAACATGTTCTTCACGAGATTTGCTAAATATCAATATGTTATCCAAGTAGACAATCACACAGTTATCAAGAAAAGTCCTTAAAACATCATTCATAACTCTCATGAATGTTGGAGGAGCATTACAAAGCCCAAATGGCATAACCATCCATTCATACAAACCTTGCTTTGTTTTGAAAGTTGTATTCCATGTATCTCCTTCAACAATCTTAGTATGATTATAACCACTCCTCAAGTCAAACTTAGTGAAATACACAACATCTTTCAATTGATCAAGCAAATCATCAATTCAAGGAAGATGGTAATGATTCTTTACCGTAATCTTGTTCAAGACTCTGAAATCTACACACATGCACCATGTACCATCTTTATTTGGTAGTAAAACAATTAGTGTCCTGCATGGCAATGTTCTTAGCATGATAACCCCTTTGTCAAGCAACTCTTGGATTTATTTTTTGATTCCAGCATTCTCCATATCTGACATCCTGTACATGCCAATATTTGTAAGAGGACAATCTTGTTGCAATTGGATATCATGTTGGATACCTCTTTTAGGAGGATATCCTTTGGGCTCCTGAAATATCTCATCATATTAGTTAACAATCTCATATAAATCAGATTTTAACTTTGCATCACATCCTTGTAAGTATCTTTTTTCAACATTGTCTTTGGGTTTGATCATCAAGAGTAGAAAGGTATTACTAGCATTGACTAGCCTCTTCATTTGTACAACATTTACAAGTGACAAATTCAACTTCTTTGTATGTGCTCTAACAATGTACTCAACTCCATTTTTAAACAAATGATATTTGTTCTCATGACGATGAAAGATAAATATAAATATGGGCTTCCCAAAACAATACCACAAATATCCAATGGAATCACATCAAGATCTACCTCATCTATAAAGTTTGTAGTGATGGAAAATCTTAATTTACATCTCTCAGTCACATGCATTTTTTCATTGTCACATATCCAACCTAAAGGATATGGTTTAGGAGGAGGAGGAGTTTCCAATTTTAGTTTCTTGATAGTGTCTTCAAAAATGAGGTTTACTTGTGAACCAATATCAAATAGAGTATCTATCTCGGTATGCTTTGCAATAACCCTTATCTGGAAAATCTCTATTCTTTCTTTTTCATGTTGAATTTCATTGAGGCTACTACTTTAAGAACTAGTACTTGAGATAGAGTCCTTACCTTGAAAACCCATGGTTGTGATCTTAGTTTCATCTCCATAATCATATACTAAATCATATTGTGCAATTGTAGCAGTCTTTGGTTTCCCTTTGTTGTTGAACTTTTTGGGTTTCATTTCATGATGAATTTTTCAACAATGGTCTTCATCATGGCCTTCTTTTGAACAATGTTTACATGAGAGTTTTTCTCCCTCTTTCTTGATTGAAGCATTCTTCTTTCCTTTTCCTTTGAATTTCGTCTTTCCTTTGTCTCCATTATAAAATGTATTTTTGTTGCCCACTTGAGGAGTATTCTTCGCTCTTTATTCTAAATGAGTTTCGTATACACAAACTTCATCTAGATTTTTAGGGTTGAACATAAGAATTGTGTGTCTCAAGTAGTTATTCAATATTCCAATGTATTTGTGTAAATTTTCTTGAGAAAATAAATCTATACCCAAAATCAAATCTCTTCTCCTAAATTCTCGAGTGTAGCTTCTCACATTTTTCCCTTTAGTTTTCCTAAAGTTTTTTCAATCCATGATAACTTTCTGCATGTATGCTAATGGAAAAAATTTCCTTTTAACTGCAACAATAATATCATTACAAGAGGATTAAACTTTAGCATGTTTCTTCATGTCCTCTTGAGTTTTGGCTTCCCACCAAATGAGTGTTGCACCTTCTAATCTAAGAGAAGCAAGTTGAATCTTAGTTTCATCATTCTGGATTCTTTGTATCCTACAATACACTTCAATCTGGAAAATCCAATTATCCAATTTCTCAGCATTTACCTCTCCATTGTACATAGGCAATTCAAACTTAATTTCAATCTTAAGAAAAGGAGTTTGTGGAGGAGTTTTACCATGTTCTTTTTGGAGAATTGGGATATGGTTGTGAAATGGTATAAGAAGTGGAAGATGGAGGTGAAGGAGGTGGAGTGTCACCATTTCCTCCATTTCCTTTTGGAGTTTTATCACCATTACCTTCATTACCTCTTGGAGTATTTGAGCTTTGTTCTTGCAACCTTGCATTCCTCTCTTCATATAAAACTTTCATCAATTCTGTCATATCAAAGAAGTATTTTCTGAAAGTTTCTTCACCATAAGTGAGGGTTGCATGACTCTCATCATGAGCCATACTTGGTGAATGTCTCCTTGAAACTTAAGGTGAATTACTTGTTCACCTTCTTGAAAGTTGAGAACTTGGCTCCACAAGTTTCCCTTTTCCTCTTATAAGCTTCAACCTTGTAATCATCATAAAAACACTTGCAAAAAATCGAAACTTCACCATAACCTATGCTATGATACCAACTTGATCTGAAATTGAAGTCTTGTACAACATGCAAGTGAAATTTTATGTGTCTTGGGAAATGGATCAATTTGAAAGAACATAGATTTTTATATGATATTTGGACTTAAAATTTCATAAATAACTGAGATAAACAACCATCAAATAACAGACATAACACATCAAATGATAAAGGAGTTCACCCCTCTCTTGGGATACATACCCTAGTCTAGCTTCCAATTGTCCTCTTGCATTAAGTGATAAATATGTGAAAACAAATTATTTAACAATGCTCAAATGGAAAAAATAACAGCTCCAATGGCTTCAGAACTTTAAAAAACCCATGTCTAGGACTTTTTTGCACCTGATTTGGTAAAAAAATGAGAAATTTATCTTTCCTGGAAGTTCATCCTTTCTCCTACAGCCAAATCTATCTCCAAAACGCACACACGGTGTCAAAAACCATCTCATGCACTAAGAACCTAGCTTCCCTGCACAATTTCAGATTGTGGGATATTTTTCCGTGCGATTAGCAGAATTGGCATTAGCCCCCTCAAAATCTTGGTCATGTGGGGTTACGTGTCCAAGGTATAGTGTTAACTTCCCACCCTTGTGGTTGAGTCCCATTTGGTTCCGCCTTTGGCTCCGTAGTGGTTTGTTACTAGTTTTTGTGACCATGGGATGGGGCTAAGACCCGACCCTTTTTACCGCCGACTAAACTCAAGTTCAAATTTAAATATAATTATTGTCATTATAGGGTAATAAACACCCCGCATGTGGATTGGTGAGTTCGGCCTACACACATCCATTCGTCCTGGAGGTCATGGGTTCAACCCTTGTGGAATCCAACCAACATTTTACATGTCGGTGGGGTGCCATGTGGAAGCCCTTGGTTGGGCCACGTGGCATCCTTCCATTCTCCCAACTCAACTACCAAAAGCCCAATCCATTTTCCAGTCTCCTTCCACACATCATCCCATACCACATGTCCTTTCCATGTCATCCCTACCACGTGAATTTGTTGCATGTATGGACTGTACATTCAATTGCCATGTCAACCTATAAGGACTGCACAATCAACAAAATTTTGCCTATTTGGGCAAATGGATAGAACACCATAAATTTTCCATAGAGACTCTATTTGAGCCCATTCAAGTTGAGTTGGGATCGTGAGGATGATATCTACGCAATGAAATAATTTTCAAGTGATTTCAACACTTTTATTTTTGAGCATTTTTTGTCCCATAGATCACTAGAACATATTAGTTATTGCAATGGTTTGTTTGGTTTGATAGGTCGATCAAGAAGGTTGAAGATATAGTAAAAATTATCCAAACATATACTCAAATGATCAACATGAATTCATATAGTTTGGGGCATTCACACTGAAGGGTACATAAATAATGGACAATGAGATTTGGACAATCAAGGAACATATATGAATGCATAAATGTCACAATATGTTAACTCATACATTCACAAAGAATATATTCAAATCCAAAATCATATTTTAAATCTAAACAAATACTTTAATACAACTTAAAAGAAACAAGTAATTAATAGAAAACTCATCACTATAATTGAAGTTGAATCTTCGGGGAAATCGACACATTGCAGAAATTTTCATTCCATTCAAATAAGACATAAAAATTAGATACATAGATGCACAATATAACCTTCATGATGTCTGAGTCATTGAGTATGGATTTTTTCATAGAATTAAACTCTTTCCTTAGTTCTCATGCTTTCAACCTCTTCTACCCGAACCCCAACTTTCTTCAAAAAGGAAGATCCCTCTCTTCTTTCACAATTCTCGCTTAAATAGAAATTGCAATGCTTGATTGAGAGTAAGAAGTTATAACTAAGATCCAAAACAAAGGGATCTGATCCTAATCTGTAACATAAAATAATTATATAATATTTGGGTTTAATGAATGAAGGTGGAACTTATGTTGAATGAGCATTTTAAAAAAAATTGAATTATGAAAAATATGGAAAATTCACTCTTAAAGCATTGCCTGTAGCTCCCAAATAGTTCCCTTTTTTTGGAAATAGACAAACTGACACCTAATTTGTTTTGTTCCTAAAAAAAACCTTGTTTTAATATTCTGAGATTCGATTCCATTTGCTTGGAAATCATGGTGCAAGATGAACACAAAACAATCACTTACATAAATTTCTGCATTTTTTTTTACCAAATATTGACCAAATGGTGCTCTTAATATTCTTGATATATCTGGATATTTGATGATTTGAAAACATGTAAATGATGATTAAGATATCCAATGAAGCCATTCCACCCATTTACTATCATGGAATTCCACAAAACAATGACAAAATTTAGTGCTAAAACTGGGGTTGTTACAATTTGGTTGATTCACAACATGTGTAAGATGCTAACAAGACTCAGTGAGAGATTGGGTATGTTACATTCTAGTATCAAACCTACATAATTTGATGTGGTGTGACATGGCCTAGCCTGGGGTGGCTAGGGACGTTACATATTGGTATTCGAGCTACAAAAGTTGATGTGGTGTGACGTGGTCCAACCTGTGGTGGCTATGGACGTTACAAAGCTAAAGGATAAAATTGCTTTATTGATGCAACAACAAATTCAATCCATGAAGAAATATTTTTACCATGTTGAATAAGATCAGTCTTTGTTCAACTTTCCCACCATATCAAAGTTGTGTCGCTCATGAAAAGTGTAACCAATTGTATCCTTGAAGTATCCTGCTCGATTTTTTGTACCCTGAAATGCACTTCAATCTGTTTGACCCAATTATCCAACTTATCTGTATTCAACTCTCCATCTAAGTAGGAAACAAAAACTTTACATCTATATTTAACAAAGGAAGATCATGATAATGAGAAGACTTCCTAGAATACTTCTTCGTTTTATGAAAATAATGTTCACTTCCATCAGAAGAATATGATGATGATGATGATGACGACGATGGATATGATGACGATGGGGATGGAGGAGACCCTAGAGGTTTTCCACCTTCTCTTTCTTCTTCATATTTTACCATCATTTCAACTGGACCACCTTCATTTTGATGAGGAGTTGCTCTCCTTCTTTCTAGGTCTTCCCAAAATTCCTTACCCAAATTTTTCATCTCAAGAAACATCCTTCGAAATTCCTTATCGGCCTCAGAAAGAACATAGTCATGGTCCATTTATTTTCTTAAAAATACATGTTCAATCTTAGGATTAAATCGTTCAAGTGTTCCTTAACCTCGCTTATATTTTGACATCGTAAACATTCAATTGTAAATACACGTCAAAACCATCTCTCATACCAACTTGTCTTTTGATAGAAAAGTTTCCATTTAGTGATGCTAGCCAGCTCTGATACCAACTTGATCCAAAAATCCTAAGAAGTACAATTAATTCTTAAATACACATAAACATCCAACCAGATTCGATAAATGAAGATCTCTTCACTATTTGCCAAAAAAACTGTGAATATCCTTATTTGTGCATAAACTTCATAAATACCAATGGATAAATTGAAGAATAATGAGATGATAGAGAAGAAAATAAAACAACTCAAAATATAAATATTTATGATATACTTTACTTCATCTTCAAGTTCCCTTTAAATCATTGAAATTTCTCTTCATCATCTCAAATTCCAAATTATATTACGACATGGACTCAAAAACACCCAATTTTGAAGACACTTAAAAAATCTATTGCTCAAATCCAGAAATGAAGTTTACCATTGAATTCCTTGCAAAATTCTGAGAAATGTGAGTATAAAATCGGCCAAATTATGAACATGGGCTGAAAAATCTCTTTTTACACGTATAACAAGATTATGTGTCTCATACATGAAAAACTAAGATAAGACATTTACAAATGGCCTTTGATCACAAAAACAAAAATTATATTCATAATCCTTGCCGAAAAATGAATCTAATGAGTATAAACTTGCCTAGGTGTAGACAATATACCCTATGTCACACTTTTCCATGCAACATATAAACTTAGCAAGCTTGCCACACACTTCGAGACACATAAATGCACTTTGCATAGAAATTCATGAACCTTGACATGTTTTCTTGCATTGGAATGCGTGTCATGACTTGGTCCATTCTCCCATTAAATAGGGCGTGATCTCCTTAACGAGCTTTGCAAATAATGGATGGTCTTTAATTAGAATTTGGTATATAGTTATAACCAACCAATAATAGTGGTAAGTTGGTTAGCAGTGGTTTCTAAGACATTGGTATTGTTGGTGGGTTAGGGATTCTAATCCCAATGACTGCAATATATGGAAGATTGTTTTATTTGTTACAACTATATATATAATATATATAGTTTGTTGGTTGAAACGACCCAAAATTTGGGTTATCATATGGTTAACAATTAAACCATATGTTATAACTATGATTTGTGGTATATAAATTTAACCTTCACATGCAACATAGTTGTGGTTACATGGAATACAAATGAACCTAGTTCTAAGGCTAGGGTCAAGGGCTTAGGCCCTCAGCCCTTTAAAAACCCAATTGAACATTAATTACAATTTAAATATACTTTATGTCATATATGGGTTAAGACTCAATGTAGTGGCACATTGGTTGTGGCAGGCATGTTAAGGCTTGGAGGGTTACGGATTTCACGGGTTTGACCCTCGTTAACTAAATAAATTTTACACAACATTAACCAAGATTGGCCAATGGGAGGCTACCACGTAGAAACCTCTGATTGATTATCCTTGCCACATGTCAATGAACCATTGGTCCACTTGGACTGTACCATATGCCCAGTCAACTACCAAATAATATGGCATGTTACATGTACAGTGGTACTTTCATATGCCATGTCACCTGCTGACATCATCATGTACCATGATGAAATCATATTTTGACTTTAAGTGTGACTTTTCCATGATTGACCTGAAATTTGACTGCTTATAACATTTTCATATGAGATTTGTTTGACTTGTTTGCACCATTGGAATGTTGATGAATAGCTCTGTGAAATGATGTTGTTTTTTTTTATCATTTGATATGGTCAAATTTTGATATTTTTTGGACCTTCTTGGAGCTCTTGAGTGTTTCAGATCCTCCTGGACCTTTATGAGAATTCCTTAGATCCTCCTGGATCGTTTTTTTTCATGTGGCAGTTGTTGGTTGGCTCCAGGTGTAAGGTTGACATGGTAGACACCATCATTGTCGGCACTAGGATATAGCTTGTGTTGGGATAAACTCTCATTGCATTTTTATGATGACAATTGTGTCATTGGCCCCTGCGAGATAACTTGTGCTAGGGTAAACTCTCATGACATATCTCTGACAAAAACCTTTGTTATGACCTCCACTGTTGATCTTTAAGGTGGGGTGTACAATGAGATCTAGACCGTTGATCAATCCCACTTGAAAATCATTTGATGAGTGGGGTCCCACGGGATTGCTAGAACTTGGTTCCTAGGCCTTGGTCTCATGATAAGCTCCTTGGATATGAGAAATTAGGTCTTTTTGGGCACGATAGGCCCCTTTTTTACCTTCAATAAGCACCCGAGGTCTTAAAACTTTCCTTAGGAGAAAAAAGAGCATGATTTTCCCATTGTTTTCTTCCACTTGTATCGGAATAATTTGGCTCTTTATTTTTAGAGGTTCAAGAAGATCACCCCCTATCTATAAATTTCTCAATATTTCCTTTATAAATTCAGCTACCCTTCATTCAATGGAAAGAACAAAAATGTTAGAAACACATCTATCAAAACTAAAAGTGATAAAAGAGTCTAGTCCTTGTCCTTTGTATTATGATGTTCTTTGTATGATAAAGTTGAGAGTTCCTTCCAATGAAAATAAACATTAGGTGTTGAGAGAATATGTGATTTTAATATAGGTAAGCGGAAATATTGTGCATGATAACATAAATATTATCATTTGGCCGTAACAGAGCATGTTTATGCGAGGTGTATTGGCCATATTTTTACATTAATATTTTTATTTCATAGCATAAATTCATGTGCTATCTTGTGTGACTTAGCATGGCCATTATTAGGCATTCTAGGTATATTCGTCCCCATTTAATGGGGATTGATTATTCTTTGTATGGTGCTAGAGTATAAGTAGGAAATAACAACAATGGTACAACTCCAAGTTTGATTCCAAAGCTTATCTCATGATATAGTAATTCCTTAAATAAAACTCATGTGATTATTGGACCAATTGATGAATATTTTGTTGTCTATAATAGCCTCACATAATTTAGTCTCTTATGGTATTTTTTTGGTTGGATTCCACTAAATTATGTGATAAATTCCTAGGTGAAGGAAGCGTTCAAACCTTAACTCTCAAATAGTACAAAAAATCATAGCCCAATAAAAGTCTATTCTTTTAGTGCACATTTAAGAAATTTAATCATGTCACTGAGGTTGTGGTTAGAAATGTTTCGATTTACCTCAATATATTTCTTTCCTGTGATCTAAATGGTATGGAAGTTTCCCTCTAGGTGAAGTCACACAATTTATTGTTGGGTTTATGTTGACTTCGAAAGCCTTTCCCTATAGTTCTAGATTTTTTTGAAGTGTATATATATTACCATTGGAAAGTTCAACTATCATGAGACCTAATGACTCATTTCCCACATATATGTTTCTATCTCTGACCTGGTTTGTTAAAGGAAATCAAGCTAGGATTGAGGATTAAATATTGATAGATAAGGTCAATTACCTCGATGCATCTTCAATCCTTTCTTATCCTAACCAAGGTATAAAGGATTCAACCTCCAATGATGATGATCATTAGATAAAGTGGTAAAAAATAGTAGAAGGATTCCACAACACGAAAATATCCTTTTCATACGAGCTCAACCAGTTTGAGGTCACCTTTTTCCAAGCCTATGAAATTAACCATATGAATGGAACATGTTGTATCCTCTCATTTCAATTTCCTATATATAGGAGGGAGCATGAGTCAAAGAGTCTAGTCCCGTCTCTTATATTGAATTCATAACCCATTGATGAGGGAAGGGATGTGCAAAGCCAAAGAAAGATTCCCTATATTCATGGGTAATGTAATGTACCTCGTACTCTATAATTGTTGAGGCCATGGGGTACCTCTTGAAACCCAAAATTTTCCACTTCTCTTTCTCTAATATTTTTCTCTAACATACCCAAACATCTAATTTGGCTGAAATTTTCATTCCATATCTCTAATACCACAATGTAAGATACCAAACACCCTTGTAACACTACTAAGGTGGTGGGGTACTCCAAATTCATCCCTCTATATTTCGTTTATGATTTGATACAATTCTATCACGTACTCAGTAACCTTTGTCTCATGTTGAGGTTATGAGATACCTCTTAAACAAAAACATTCCATCAATTTATTGATGTAATACCATATTATAATGTACCTAGTCATCTAACTAAATTGAAGTAAACATTCTGTAACTCCGATACCATAATTTATGCACTATATAGTTATGAATTGATTAATGAATGCAAACTAAATAATGCAATATCATGAAAACAAATTTAATCAATCATATATATAGATAAATACTTATACATGCATGCAAAACAACATTCAATTCATAACTTAGAAGCATTAAATTAACATAATCATGAATTAATCATAACACTTATATTTTGGGAATTAATCACCAACTAGTTGTAGATGAAGGACATTCCACCCAACCATAGATTCTTTGTTTCCATTAATATTGTTGCAATAGGTCCACCTATAATATGAGGCTATGATTTCATAAGGGCGAGATCCCCTATGGTTATCTCTTACTCCTTCTCATAGCACAATTTCCCTGAATTTATAATCTATAAATTATTACAATGATCCCAATCAACCAGCCTTATTTCCCCATTTGTATACTCAACCTAAGGAACGAGATCCCATTCTCTTACATGCAATCCATCAAGTTATCCCACTTCCATCTATGGCTCCAAGGAAAACCAACTAGGAAATTGCATTATTAGGGACTCTAGGGATTCTTACCTTCAATCAATTTTCTCAATGATAACCATTTCCCTCACATAAGTTCATAATTTACACATGGTTTCATTTTCCATAATTCATATTATGACATTAGTGTAGTAGCTTAGGCTCTAATACAAGACTTCTAGTAGAGTTAATCTCAACCACCCTTTGCATGCCAATAATTAAGCATGTGTCTTCATAAGAAGCCGGTGTATCCCTATTTTACAACTAATCACAAGGTTGATATGAATTAGAATGATTTTAAATAAAAGGACTTAATATCAAAATAAAACAAATATGTTTTTTCTTTGACCCCATTGAGCCTCCTAAACCTCCTTTTTTTCTTCTCTTGTGGAGTCATGACCCCCCATGTTTTTGTCATTATTTTTGTGTGGCCTACTACTATTATTATTATTATTCAATGTGCAATATTGACACATCAAATCAGTGTTCACATTTTAACCATTCATCATGTACACATCTACATTTACTATTATGGGGATGAAAAATGGGGGTGTTACACTGCCCCTCCCCCTATATTTTTCACCATCCTTGGTGCATATCACCATTATATACGATAAATGTTTACATAAAAATTTGAGAACAAATGTGGGTACACCTTCCACATTAGATTCTCCAATTGTCATGTCACTTCTTCAGGGTTGTAGTAGGTCCATTGTGACTTTACCTACTCTATGACTATATTCTAGAGCACCCTGAACTTCTTATCCAATATATGCACTGGTTACACCTAGAAGTCTCCTTCTGGCTCCACTTGGATCAAAGTCTAGTCAATGACATGCTTAGTATCGTGCACATACTTTTTCAATAACGACACTTGAAACACATTTTAGTATCATGCACATACTAGTCATGCTCTATCCAATATCTCAAATGGACCATGGTATCTGGCCACTAGCTTGGTGTAGCTTCCTAATTTCAATGACCTTTTCTTTGGCTTCACCGCCAAGAATACATGCTCCCCAAATTTTAATTCCCTTGGTGTCCTTCCTTTATCCACATAATTATTTTTCTTGTCATCTGTTGCCCTTAAATATTTCTTCATATTAAACATTTTCTCTTCCATTTCCTTGAGCAACTTTGGCCCAAGTACCACTCTATCTGCTATAATGTCCCAACTAATTGGGGCATTGCACTTTTTTTCATATAAATATTTAAATGGAATAATTCTTAGTGATATTAATCTCCATTGTGGTAGGCAATTTCAACTAAATGCAAGTAGTCCTTGCACTTGGATGGCTTATCCATGACATACATTCTTAAGATGTCTTTAATCACTTGTTTAACTCTCTTTGTTTTCCCATCTATCCGTGGATCCATTTTTGTACTAAAATTCAAATTTGTACCAAAACGTTTGAATAATCCTTTCCAAAAGTTTAGAGTAAAATTTGGATCTATGTCTGAAACAATATATTTAGGTACTCCATACAACCTAGAATTTTTTTTCATATAAATTTCCACTATATTAGCTTCGTTATGACCTAATTTAACTAGAATAAAGTGAAAGTTTTGTTCATTTTTCCACCACCACCATTATGGAATCATGTTGCCATGTTCTCTTGGGTAACTTAGTGATAAAATAAATGTTTATCACATCCCATTTCTAGGATGGAATTGGAAACAACTATAGAAAAAATGATGGATTTCTATTCTCAAGCATTATTCTTTGGAATTCCATGCACCTGTCTATGTAATGAACAACACCCTTTTTCATTCTTGGTTAAAAATATTGACTTTTTACTACTCAAATTGTCTTTTGATATCCAAGAGGTCCAACATATGGAACATTATTCATTTTTTTAATACCAAGTTCCTTATTCACAAGAATTAGGAACATACACTCTATTTTATGCATAAGAATTTCATCTTCTTCCATCTTATACTCTTTATATTTCTATTATATATTTTCTTGTTGTAATCCTTCTTTTACCTATAGGTAATTCTCATATGAAATAAGAGATTATAAAGTTCTATTTTTCAAATATGATTTGCACATGCTAATGGTTATGACATGCATTGTATGTATTCATCTATGCATCAACAACCATGTTCTATTTTCCTCTGACATGCTTAATATCAAAATCATATTCACTAAGAAATTCTAGTTATCTTATTTTCATAGAATTTAAAGTTTGTTGTTAAAATAATATTTTTGACCACTATGGTGAGTCCTTAACTCAAATTTATTTCCCATTAAATAATGTCTCCAAATTTTTAGTTCATGAACTAAGAAAAAAAGCTCTAAGTCATGTATGGCATAATTCTTCTCATTCTCTTTGATCATTCTAGACTCATAATGATTCACATGTCTGTTTAGAGTAAGAACTCCACCAAGTCCCTCTTTCCATGCATATGTACACATCACAAATATTCATTTGTATCAATAATATTGAGAATGGGTACACTAGCAAGTAGTTCCTTTAACAAGTAGAAACTTTTCTCACACTTTTAACAAAGCTACCTACTTAATGATAACCGTGACCTCGAAACAATAACTCTAGTGCTTAAAACCAATATTTTTGCATGAAAAAATATGAAAATCAAACCCCAAATCAAAAGGTGGTGCTACCACTACCACCATTTTTTAACGAGGTCAACATTACAACTTTTTTCAAGCATGGGCTTAAAGGATCAAATGGTTTCTCAAAAAAACTTAAAAAACAACCCCCAAATCAAAAAGTGGTGCTAGCGATAGCACCATTTTTTGTAACCGGGTCAAAATTA
>JZKD02S1797971.1:307624-389948 GCA_000966675.3 Picea glauca
ATAATTTATTTATTTTTAAGATATTTATGAACTTTTTTTTCATTAAAATTTTATATTTTATGTTTTTTTATATAATGTGTTTTTTTTATTTATTTAGTAATTTTAAGATTTTTTAACGTATTTTTGTGAATATTTTTTTAAATTTTCTATTAAAAAAATTATTTTAGGTTTTTTAATTTGGGTTTCTTTTATATATGTTTTTAATTTTTTGAGGTTTTTCTCACCTTTTTAAAGTTTTTTTTGGTTATAATTTTTTTTTACCTTTTTCTTAATTTCTTCTCATTTTCTCCTACTTTATATATATTTTTTATTTTATGGTTTTTTTTTCTCTATAGTTTTTTAGGTTTTTCATCAATTACTTTTTTTTAATATAAATTTATTTTTAAAATTTTTGTTTTTTTTAAATTTCTATTCTTTTTGTTTTTTTGTTTTTTTTTTAGTTTTTAATTGATCGAAAAAGAAATGAATTATATTTTTTTGCTAAATATTTAAAAATAGTGTTATTTAACTACAATTATTTTCTATGTATTGAAGTAAAGGTTAAAAAATGTGTTAAAAATGATATTTTCCACTATATTTAAAAGTTATGGAACCATAAATTAATTAAGGACACATAATTATATGAAAAATATTAATTTAAAAAAAACTGGTGTACACCATTTTTAGCATTGAATGAAGCATGGAAATATGATTAAAAACACCATTGAACCAAAAAATAAAGTAGAAAATTTTGAAAATAGATGAAAAAACACCGTTGAGAAAAAAAATTGAGCAATTTGAAAATAAATGAAAAAACAAGCATTTAAAAAAAAAGTGGGACCTTATGTATCAAAAAATTTAAAATATCCAAAACCCACCTAAAAAGGGAGGGGGGTGCTACCGGTAGCACCATTTTTAAAAACAGGATAAAAACTTCACCCCCCCCCAAAAAAATGAGAACTCTATAGAGTTCTCATTAAGTTGGTAACTATGTTTTTTGTGTCCATTCAAACTTAATTCCCTTTTTCTGTAAAGATGTAATGGAATGATTTCCAAGTGACAAGTTCCTATTAATACTTTCTTGTGGGCTATTGGTATAGATACACACACTTTTTACTCGTAAAAAGATGTAATGGAATGAGAAATCTTGGATAATCCTTCTATAAATATCATGTAGTATCTGCCTCTGATAAAAAAAAAACTTGCTTAACTTAGCATACAGTTGATGCTCACTTATGACTTATAGTACGAACCTCAAGTGCTCTTCATGCTCCTCCTTTGACTTTGAATAAATAAGAATGCCATCTAGGAATACAATGAAAAATG
Organism: Picea glauca; assembly: GCA_000966675.3. Lineage (NCBI taxonomy): Eukaryota > Viridiplantae > Streptophyta > Pinopsida > Pinales > Pinaceae > Picea > Picea glauca. The sequence goes on from JZKD02S1797971.1 coordinate 308,930, forward strand.
TATCCAATTAATTAAACTCTTGAAGGTGGGTTGTGAATTTATCAGTTCAAATGGCACCACTACAAATTCATAGTGTTGATACATGGTTTTGAAATTTGTCTTCATCCTTTATTCTTACATGATGATAACCTAATCTCAAATCTCTCTTCGAAAAGATCTAGATGATTCTCTTAGCTAATCAAATAAGTGATGAATTCTAGGTAGATTATATTTATTCCTCACAATTACTTTCTTCAATTGTCTAAATCAATGCATAGACTCAAAGTTCCATATTTTTTGTTTATAAAGTGTATCGGTGCTCCCTAAGGTGAGACAGATTAGCATATATATCCCTTATTTAACAATTCTTCTAATTACATTTTCAACTCCTTCAATTTTCATGTACTCATCCCATATGGAGTTTGATGTATTGGTGTAGTTTGAAGAATCAAATCAATAGAGAAACTTATATCTCTTTTTGGTGGAAACCCTGATATTTCCTCAAATACATAATAAAACTTACACAACATTATAAAGTCCTTAAGAATTGGAAATTTTCACTTGGATAGATACTCCACATGAGTGGCATACAATTAGCTTCCTTTCCTAAAGCATGTCTTCAACTATAAGGATGAAATCTCCCTGATAGATACAAGTATTGAAATTCGTTTCACTATCCTTTGCTTTCCTTCTTCATCAAGAAAAGTAAAAGTCTTGTTATGGAAATCTATCATATCATGATGCACATCCAACCAATCGATTCCAATGATAACATACAATCCAAGTGATATTACATTGAATTTTGCAATAGAGTTGACACCATTAATGTCTAAAGGATAGTGTTTGACAATATCATTAATATTCCTTTTAGTTCTAGTAGTTATTTGAACCAACCATGGCCTCTTGGGATTAATTCTCTTCAAATGAAATATTTCAACCAAATTAGGGGTAATATTACTATGGCATGCTCCCAAATGAATTAAAATGGAAATAGGTTGATTGAAAATTTGACTTTCAACCTCATTCATGTTTGATTGATGGTTTGCATGTCATTTTTTCAAGGCTACATATATTCTTTGGATGTTTCTACTAACATATTCCACTATAGTTTCCTCCTATACATTCTGCACATTCCTCATTCTATCTCTTTTATGAGGGAATTTGTATACAAACGATATCCTTCACATACCCAAAATTTGATTGGTTTCCTTGTCCTTTTCCCAAAAGATACTACCATATTATACCCACTCTGAGATGGATGATTTTGTTGATATATATTATTATTGGTATTGATTAAAGGGGGTTTAATTCCCTTATCTCTCTAATCATTTTTTTCCTTCTCTTATCCTTCCAAGAAGTTTGGAAAACTACTTTTCCTTTGTTCTACTCATATAGGTGTTTTTCTTTCATAATGTTCTCTTCAAGAGTCTTAGGTTCATCATATGATTTCTAGTTCTATAAAATCTTGGAAATCCACTTAAGAACCATTGTATATTCACCTTTTCCTCTTTGATATATCCCACATATCTCATCACCTCCAAAACATTATTCTCGTATTCTTCCATGGTCATATTTCCCATCTTGAGTTCAAATAAATCTTACATCTTCTTGTCATAGTAGCATTGAAAAATATATTGTTGTTGGAAATGATTCTTGAACTTCTTTGAAGAAATCCTCCTCTCATTGATCTGCTTAACTTGCTTGAGATAACACCACCACATGGAAGTTTTTCCTTCTAAATGGTATATAAAAATTCTAGCTTCTAGATTGGGTGAGTAGTTGTGCTACTAAAAGTACTTTATTATTCCTATAAATCAATCTTCAACATCCTCTGCCAACTTTTTTTCTCTATCAAAAGATGGTGATATAGTTTTCCTAATCTCCCCTTGCAAACTAGCTAGTTCATGTCTTCTTCTCTGTTGTATGACTAGGGACACTTTTGGACTACTCTTTGATTCATTAGATGCATATGATTTCTTGTACAAATGAGTTGGTGAGAAGAGATGTCTTTGAGTTCTAGTAGAACTTCTTGAGCATCTTGATATTCTATGACTATCCCTATTTTCATGATATTTTCCTTCTTCCTCATTCCTTGAACCTGATCCATTCTTTATTTGCCTCTGTAGCAGATTTACAATTTGTAGTTGTTGAGTATTTAGTTTATTTTTATCCTCCTGGACATTGAAGAGCCTCTCATTATCATTTCTATAAATTTTCACCTCCATCTTGAAAATCCTCATGCTTTCTACTAGCTCTAATTGCTATATTCTCTCTATGTGTCTATCATAATTCGTCTCCTCATTTCCTGCATTGGCATTCAATCCTTTAACTTCTTACTCATGATTCTAAGGTCTTTGTGCATCGTCCATGTCTCCTCCTCAATGCTTCTCTTCAATTACGATCTTTACTTATCCTTGTTGTAACTATAATTGTACAAGAATTGTGCATAAAAATAAAACTGTTAGAATCATACACCTCATTTCTAGATCTATAGAAATTTCTTTCAAATTCTAGAAACTATGCATTTAGTCAAATTACTGTAAGTTAAGTCTACATGTCCTTTTTCTTCCCAATTTATGAAGAAAAATGAAGTACTTATACAAAATTTAATCCTTCATTTATATTTGCCTCTGAATTAACTTTCTAACGACTATATTCATGTTCCATTCTGAGATTAGAGATAAAAGTTGTAGTGTTCAGAAATCACCATTTTTGCCCATTTATGCACTTTTCTCATTTGTACAATCAAGCTTGAAGACAAACTTTTTCCATTTGTAGAAGAAAATCTAGTGAGAAGAAAGAAAACTTTTGTATCAGGTGCAAATAAAGAACGCTGACATAGAGTAGACATGGATTTGACACAATGTAATTATGCAAATCATAATTCCTCCTCTAATGTCATCTTTTACATTATCCAAACTTGATTTATTTTCCTAAAAAAATGCAATTTGTGATGACAATGATAACGATGCTCCAACATGGCATTATGGCACTCAAAATAAATGCAATTTTGTGATGACAATGATAACGATGCTCCAACATGGCATTATGGCACTCAAAATGATACATGCATTTTCTTATCGTAACAATTAGAAAATAACAAACTTAATATAGGTATACCAATTATATGTTATCACCCTGCCAAACTTATCTTTTTAGATGAAGATACCTTTTTATATGTTTGACCCAAAATGAGTGAAAAATTTAATATTATGTAAATTGTATTTTATGATGTTTCTCTTTTTCTTTTTATAACTTTGAAGACAGGTTGAATGTCTATCCCTTCTACATCGAGTCAAATGTTGCATAATATTGATTAAGTAAATGTCACTTATAATTTTCACAATTTATTTTTATGTAATCACTTCAGTTTAAAATTTTCTCCAAAAATATTGTCACATTGTTTCCAATATGCATTATGTGCCCAACAAATGAAGTAGTGATAGACACCGATAATTCGTCAACTTACTTAATAACATATAATATCGTTTTATCATTTTTTATCTAGTAAAAAAACTCATTGCATATACATTTGAATGTCATAAATAAAATATATACATTAATTTGTAATAATTACAAATATTAAATATAAGAAGGAGATTATGTGGGAAGTAGAGGAATTTAATAATTACAAATATTAAATATAAGGAGGAGATTATGTGGGAAGTAGAGGAATTTAATAAGTACAAATATTAAATATAAGGAGGAGATTATGTGGGAAGTAGAGGAATATAGGAAAGAAAATGATTACTTTAATCCATTTGATAGTTTTTTTGTCACGATTGAAATGTCATTTTTTATAGTTTTTTTTTATTTGTTTTTATTTTTTTTTTATTTTAATTGAATAAATATTTATTATCTATTTAGTATGAATGGTTATGGGACAAAGTTTTTTAAGTTTTTCAAAATTTTATTTTTAAATTTTTATAATGATTAATTATTGTTTTATTTATTATTAATTTTAAATTTAAAATAATAGTATTATAAAAATAAATATGAGATAGGGAGGAGGTGTAGGTGGAGGACTTGTAGTTATGTGACCGGGTATTTTTCTCATTTCGAAGATGGTATCTAGAGTAAATTAGATTTTGTAGAAAGTGAATTTTTTTGTGTGTTTATTTATCACTTGCTAGAATTAAAATTCGATGGAAAAAACACCCCTTAGCACAAACCGCTCAAACTAAACTAATCTGACTTTTCGATAATACTCATGATCAATATAGCCCAAACTCTATAACTAAAGACATATAATTTTGTTAGATTGATTTACTTTCTCTAATAACAAACCAATGTACAATGCATATATACAATTATCTTTTAGTTATATTTAATATAAATATCAAAATACTAACTAAAAAAATATTATAAAAATAATTCATAACATTACATAAAATAGTAAAGATAAACCAGTGTACAATGCATATATACAATTATCTTTTAGTTATATTTAATATAAATATCAAAATACTAACTAAAAAATATTATAAAAATAATTCATAACATTACATAAAATAATACTTTTCTCATTTCGAAGATGGTAGCTAGAGTAAACTAGATTTTGTAGAAAGTGAATTTTTTTGTGTGTTTATTTATCACTTGCTAGAATTAAAATTCGATGGAAAAAACACCCCTTAGCACAAACCACTCAAACTAAACTAATCTGACTTTTAGATAATACTCATGATCAATATAGCCCAAACTCTATAACTAAAGACATATAATTTTGTTACATTGATTTACTTTCTCTAATAACAAACCAATGTACAATGCATATATACAATTATCTTTTAGTTATATTTACTATAAATATCAAAATACTAACTAAAAAATATTATAAAAATAATTCATAACATTACATAAAATAGTAAAGATAATCCAGTGTACAATGCATATATACAATTATCTTTTAGTTATATTTAATATAAATATCAAAATACTAACTAAAAAAATATTATAAAAATAATTCATAACATTACATAAAATAGTAAAGATACGATTGTAGAATTAAATATAAATATTAAATGTTAATGTGAAACTTAAAATAATAATATTGTTATAAAAATAATTTATAACATTTCATAAAGTTTTTATTGTAGAATTGCACCAAAAAGCTCACAAAAACATGTTAGCGGATGGGCACCATGAAACATCCAATGTGCAAGTGTCCCATGGATTTCAAGTCGTGCTCATGCCAACCCATAACTTATTTTGTTTTTTTATATTTGTAATTTAATATTTTAAATCAATATTTGAGCTTTTGTTCAATACACGTTTCTTGCATTATCCACTTACATTGATTCTTATATTTCTTTTATTATTATAAAAACGTGCATATTACGACGTATCTCAATTCGTCTCCGTGTCCATTTTTCCAGATAGACGAAAACGACATTTCATTATCTCCGATTAGACGCGTTATCTACCAGCCTTTCATTTTCTTCCATTAGACACGTTATGGGCCAGCTGACGTTCATTTCTTGTTTTTTTTTTTTCTCAACTTTCCACAAATCTGATAAGATTTTTTGTGTGCAGCCACCTCCATGTCTGTGCTCGATGTCAACGAAACAGGATAACTCATCTATGACGAGATGACTATATTTTCAATCTATAGTTGGAGTTGCGTATGTGAAATCACTTTCACGCTATTTTTTGACGATATGCTATCGTCCTCAGCAAATACTTCAACACCCAGATTCACGCTGTCCATCGTCCATGCCTTAGTTGTTTCTTAATTTCTGATGAGGATTTGATCAGGTGCAGGTTTATTCTTTTATGAGCATTTAGTAAATTGCAGGAAATATGGGAAAGAAACCAGAAGATACCAAGGAGTGTGAGAGAACGTTATTTTACCTAGTCAGCTGTTGAAAATATTTGAAGTTTAATCTTCATATGGACAATATTCTAGCTTGATGGTGTCATTGTCAATGAGTTTTCTGATGAAGTGATATTTGGTGTCAACATGCTTGGTCTTATAATGAAATACTGGATTCTTAGCTATCTTAATCGCTGACTAATTGTCAATCAATAAAGCAGTTGGTGCTTTATGAACAATGTTAAGATTTTGCAAAATTGTGCATAGCTAGATGATTTCACTTGGTGCTTCCCAAGTTGAGATGTATCCTACCTCTATTAAAGATTTTTCCATGGTAGTCTGTTTTTTACAAATCCAAGATACTACTATTGAACCCATATTAATTAAATAACCTAGAATTGATCTTCTATTATCAATATCACTTACAAAATCTGCATCTGAATATCCAACAACTGTAAAGTTTTCATTCTTATAGAAAAGTAAAAAAAAAAAATTGTACCTTGAATGTATCTAAGGACCTTTTTCGCTACATTGTAGTGATTTTCTCTAGGCTTGTACATGAATCTAACGACCCTTTTTGCTACATTATAGTGATTTTCGCTAGGTTCCTACATGATAAATCTAGACGAGTATTTGTCAAGTAAATGAGGCTTCCAATTAACTCTTTATAGCTAGTACTGTTCATTAATTCCCCCCTTCAAATTTTGAAAGTTATAAGTTTTGCTCGATATGTGTAAAAGAGGGTTTACAATCCTCCATGCCAAACTTCTTCAGCAATTCTCTTGCATACTGAGTTTTACTAAAAAAGATTTGATAATATTGTTGATAAACCTCTACTCTAAGATAGTATCAAAGTGGCCCCAAGCCAATCATTTTGAACCTTTTTTGAAGTTAATGTTTCATCTTCTTGAGGTGAAATTCATGATTCCCTGTAATGATTAAATCATCAACATAAAGAACAACGACTACCAAATTTTCTCCTTGCATACTGAAATACAAAGTATCATCAGACTCACCGTGATAAATGAAAACCAACATGTGTAAGGTATTTATCCATTTTGGGATACCATGCTCCAAGTCCATGTTTCAAGACATATAAAAATTTAATTAATTTGCAAACTTTTTTCTCTTGTCCATCAACTTGAAAACACGAGGGTTGAGTCATATAAACTTCTTCATTCTAGTCACCATTAAGAAAGGAACTTTTAACATCCGTTTGGTGAAGCGTCTAACCATGATGTGAAAAAAAAAAAAATTCCATTTTGATTGTATTCGACTTTGTTGTTAGTGCAAATGTTTCTTCATATTCCGTGTCTTCTTTCTAAGCAAAGCCATTTACTACAATTCTTCCTTATACTTATCCGCTTCACCATTTTCTTTATACTTGATCTGATAAACCCATTTGTAACCGATGGGTTTAACATTTGTTAAATAATATAGAAGCCTCCATGTTCCATTTGCAACGAACAAATGATATTCATCTACCATGGTTTGCTTCCATTATTTATGCTTCATAGTTTCCGCAAATTGCTTGATTTAATGGAAGGAAGAGTAATTAAGGAAAAAATGGATTGAAATAAGTGGGAAATTCTATCAACATCTTTGAGTAGTTGTGTGAACCATTCTAGTCTACTATAATGTGTTTTTGGTGAGTTTTCTACATTTGATTTGTTCAACGTTGAAGAAAAATCATCATCTGAAGAACAATAATCTAACTCTTGAGCATTCATGTTGGGGTCTAATTCTCTTTCAATCCAATTTGGTTTTCTTTGATGAATTGTTTATCCTGGGTTACATTTTTCTCCAAGTGACTATGGATATTATCAATCTTTTCAATAGTTTAAATTTCCATTTCATCAAAGAAAACATCCTAACTGCTAATGAATTAACCACTATATAACAACCTATAACCTTCATTTTCATTTGAATATCCAATAAGCATGCATTTCATACTGTGATTTTTCAACTTAGTTGTTCTTTCTTTAGGAACTAAGGCATAATAAGTGGAGCCAAAAACTTGAAGATGACTAACTAAATGCTTAGTATCATATCAAGGTTCATATGGATAAATTTCATCTTAGATTGTTGTGGGTGATAAATGTCTTAGATAAATTCATGTAGGAACTACTTTGTCTACTTAACCCCTCGAAATTTAGCATAGATCTTTCCATTCCCATTAAAGTTCTATTCATTCTTTATGTGACCCCATTGTGCTCTGGGGTATAAGAATTTCTCAACTACCTTTTTATTCCATTTTTCCTACATTAATCATTGACTTTGTTTGAAGTCAATTCAACTCCATTATTTGTTTTCAATGTGGAAATATTTTCTTTGGTGGAATTTTCAACTAAGTGTTGAAAATGTATGATTTTTTCAGCATATTTTGATTTAGCCTTAAAAAAATATACCCAAGTCATCCTTGTAAAATCATCAATGAAAGTGATGAAGCATTTACTTCCACCAAGATAATATTCCCTAGAACCACAATATTCACTATGTATAATTTGCAAACGTCTGTTTACTTTCCATTACTTGTGACCAAATGATCCCTCTTTTGTTTTCCAATGATACATGGTTGACACTTAGTAGTTTCCTATTAAAAATAAGAATCCCTTAAACAATCTCTTCTATTTAAGTTTACTTAATATTTCCAAGTTCAAATGTACAAATATATAATGCCATAATCTTAAAGAGCTAGGGGATAAATCCACTGATGCTCTAAAATCTTGTTTGCGGGTAATCATTATTCCTTCTATCCTCAAAAGTTTTATATCTCGATAACCCTTCATTAAAATTTTAAAATTGTGTTTGAATGAATTAATTTTTATCAATACATATTCCAGGATGATATGATTACCTCCTTTTCTAATTAGGACCAAGGATTTTTATTTTATTTTTAAAGGTTGGAAACTACCAAACGTCGAAAAGTAATACTTTACGAAATCCTAGAAAAGAGAAGTGGACTAATTGTTTTCCTTGAGGAGTATGGATTGTGTCATATACCAAATAAATTGGATTAAGTTCCATATATTAATATGTCCAAAATAATCTTTTATGTAGCACATGTTGAGCATCGCATGTATTTATTATCCAATTTTCTTCACAAAATTTTCTCAATAGCTTGTTGGTGGAAATTGAATCTGCAAAGTATATCGCTCGATTATTTATCAACATATATTCAATATCATCTTATTGATTGTATACATATTAATATAAGGTTGAAGATTTAGACTTAGAATGTTTTTAAGAGATGAAAGTTTGCTTATCCTTGGGCAAATTTTCATTTTTTGTTCTACACTCTTATGCCACAAGCCCAACGCGATGACATCTTTTGCACTTTACTTGAGTCGTATCTTCACCTTTTCCTAATTATTATTTGTGGGTGATAAACGTATTAGATAAATTGATGTATGAACTGCTTTGTTCGTTTAACCCCTCAAAATGTAACATAGATCTTTCCATTCCCATTAAAATTCCATTCATTCTTTATGTAACCCCATTCTACTGTGGAGTATAATAATTTGTCAACTACATTTTTATTCCATTTTTCCTACAATAATATTTCAATTCATTTGATGTGAATTCTCCTCCATTATCTATTCTCAATGTGGAAATATTTTCTTTAGTGCCATTTTCATCAAAGCGTTGAAAATGTATGAAGTTTTCAAAATATTTTGATTTATCCTTAAAAATGTATACTTAAGTCCTCCCTGTAAAATCATCGATTAAAGTGATGAAGCATTTTCTTCCACCAAGAGAATATTCCCTAGAACTACAATTTTTTTTTTTTAAATGTCTGGTGGAATCATCAACTAGTTGGGCATGTGCTTGCGTTACACGTGGCCATGTTATCCAAATGCTACCAATAAAACCTCCAGGTGTTCCCACGATGCCCCTAACACGGCACACATTGTAAGNGAGTTGAACTCGAAACCTCATGGAACTTCATTTTCACGGCACTTGCTAATTGAGTTGCCCCCCCGGGGGCCTAGAACCACAATTGTTACTATGTATAAGTTGCAAACATTTGTTTACTTGCAATGTACTTGTCAGAAAAGGAGTCCTCTTTTGTTTGCCAATGATACATGCTTAACACTTAGTAGTTTCCTATTGAAAATAGGAATCCCTTTAACAATCTCTTCTATTTAAGTTCACTTAATATTTAAAGGTTCAAATTTCCAAATCTATAGTACCATAATCTTAAAGAGCTAGGAGATAAATCCATTGATGTTGTAAAATCTTGTTTGAACTATGTCTTCTATCCTCAAAAGTTTTATATATTCATAACCCTTCATTACAACTTTAAAATTCAGTTTGAATGAATTTATTTTGATCGATTCACCTTCCATGTTGATCTGATGACCTCCTTGTCTAATTAGGAACACGAGAAACAAATTATTTTTAAGGGTTGGAAACTACCAAACATTGGAAAGTAATACTTTACCAAATCCTAGAAAAGAGAAGTTGACCAATCATTTTCCTTGAGGACTATGGATTGTGTCATATACAAAATAAATTGTATTAAGTTCCATATATTGATATTTCCAAAAATAATATTTTATGTAGCACAAATGTCAAGTAGCCCATATATCTAGTATCCAATCATATTCATAATATTTTATCATTAGGTTGTTGGTGGAAACTGAATCTGAAAAGTATATCTCATGATTAGCTATCAACAAATATTCAAAATCATGTTCTTTATTATCTACATATTAATATATCGTTGAATATTTAGACTTAGAATGTTGTTTAGAGATGAAATTTTTCTTATTCTTGGAAAAATTTCCATTTTGTGTTCTACATTCTTACGCTACAAGCCTAACGTGATGACATCTTTTGCAGTTTACTTGAGTCATATGTTCACCTTTTCCTAATTAATTGTTGTGGGTGATAAACATCTTAGATAAATTGATGTATGAACTATTTTTTCCACTTAACCCCTCAAAATGTAACATAGATCTTGTCATTCCCATTAATGTTCTATTCATTCGTTAAGTGACCTCATTCTTCTCTGGAGTATATGAATTTGTCAACTACCTTTTTATTCCATTTTTCCTACAATAATATTAGAATTCATTTGAAGTGAATTCTCCTCCATTATCTGTTCTCAATGTGACAGTCTTTTCTTTGGTGTCATTTTCAACAAAGTGTTGAAAATGTATGAATTTTTTAAAATATTTTTATTTATCCTTAAAAAAATATACCCAAGTCATCCTTGCAAAATCAACAATAAAAGTTATGAAGTATTTTCTTCCACCAAGAGAATATTCCCTAGAACAAAAATTGTCACTATGTATAAGTTGCAAATATCTGTTTACTTTCCATGTACTTGTGAGCAAAGGATCCATGTTTTGTTTGCCAATGTTACATGCTTCACACTTGGTAGTTTCCTATTGAAAATAGGAATCCCTTTAACAATCTCTTCTATTTAAGTTTACTTAATATTTCAAAGTTAAATATCCAAATATACAATGCCATAATCTTAAAGAGCCAGGGGATAAATCCATTGATGTTGTAAAATCTTGTTTGTGGTGAATGACTATTCATTCTATCCCCCAAAATTTTATATCTTCATAACCCTTCATTAAAAATTTAAAAATTTGTTTGAATGAATTGATTTTGATCAATACATCTTCCATGATGATATGATGACCTCCTTATCTAACTAGGACTAAGGAAAACAAATTATTTGTAAAGGTTGGAAATTACCAAACATTGGAAAGTAATACTTTACCAATTCCTAGAAAATAGAAGTGTACTAATCATTTTCCTTGAGTATGGATTCTTTAATTTACCAAATAAATTGGATTAAGTTCCATACATTGATATGCCCAAAAATAATATTTTATGTAGAACATATGTTGATTAGCCCATGTATCTAGTATCTAATCATCTTCATAATATTTTCTCATTAGCGTGTTGGTGGAAACTGAATTTGCAAAGTATAACTCTTGATTAGCTATCAACATATATTCAAAATTTTCTTCTTGATTATCTACATATTAATATAAAGTTGAAGCTTTAGACTTCAAATGTTGTTTAGAGATGAAATTTTGCTTATTCTTGGACAATTTTTCATTTTGTGTTCTACATTCTTATGCCACAATCCCAACGTGATAACATATTTTGAACTTTACTTGAGTCATATCTTCACCTTTTCCTAACTAATTGTTGTTGTTAGGAGGATCTTGAGATCTCCTAAAATATTATTGATTTTTACTATTTCTTCCTTTCCCTGGCTTCTACAACAACCATGATCATACTCTCGATTTCTTGGATTATTGAATTTTCCTCTTCCTTTAAAAATTTCATTATAAGTGCCTCTTCCTCTCGAAATGTCTCCTTTTATTGTGTTCGTAAAGTGAATATCCCACCCCAAGTTCTAATATTTACCAAATTTGTGTCATATTGTACCAATGTCACTAAGGGAATCAAAAGTTTGATTCTCCAATTTACTATAGATTTGTAAGGCTTCCAAGAAATATTTATAAGATGGTGGTAAATCATTGATCAATATTGAGGTCATAAAAAATTCTTCCACATCCTTAAATCCACATTTTAGTATTCCATGTTTGATATTTTTTAAACAAGAGATGTACTTAGAAACATCTACCCCTCAGCTAATATTTGTTTAAGGAGATTTATATGGAGATCAACTCATTTCTATTCAGGTTGATTATTAAACATTTTATTAAATATTTTCCATGAATTCAAAGAATTAGTCACATTTTCAATATGTACAAATCAATTACATAATATCTCAGAAGTGAAAATGTATTTTCATCTTTCAATTCCCATTTTGACAATTCTCTAGCATTAATAGGCTTAATTGGAGCTTTATCGCCACTACATACATATTTCCATAACTCACTATAAATTACCTTGTTTTGCATGTGATGACTCCAAGCCTTATAGTTCTTTTCTCCATCTAATTTTTCTAAATAAGTGAATAAGTTTAGTAATTTATACATGATGAGTTTCTTATGAAGTACACACAATTGGAAAATGAAGAGCATGAAGAACAAGAGACATTGTACACAAGAGAGCTATAAGGGCTTGGCATTGACCCTCTTATATCCTTGATGAAAGAAGCCATAAACAAAATATTTCACTTGAATCTTATCAATGCTTCAAATACAATTATGCTCCAATAAAAATTACAAATATTCTTCACTTTTGTCAAATTTTCAAAATTTGACATAATGATTTCTTTAAATAGAAAATGAATATACCCCATTGAAGTGAACCATATGTTCAATCCTTCAATTATAATATGAGTATGCCCCCAATTACAAAAAGTTGAATAATGCCCCTTGAACTAGTTAAATCTTCAATTCTTTTTATAATGTAATCCTTGTATTTTCAAGAAAGAAATGACTAAAATAAGGGAAATAAATATTATGTAGAATCTATCAAAATCACATGTTTGTGTGACTCTCTGTAAATAACAAGAACTATATATTGTACAAAAATCAGTGAGTACATCCCAAGTAAAATAAATTAATGATGAACCTTACAACCAAGAAGAATCTACTTGATTTTAATGTTAACATTGAACCAATTTTAGTTTCTTGTAGAATCATTCTTCAATCATCTCTTGACCACCAAGCCAAGATTGAAATCCAAGATGCTTTAGAATCTTGAACAAATGGAATTAGCGGAAATTTACTTTCTCATGTCTTTGAATTCTCTTCTACTGATCTCCTACAACTCTGAAATTTTCCTATTTGCAAGTATGATAATGTAAAATCCCCACTATAATCCTCAGTTTAAGTAATGCTTGTGTAGATATAATTTGTGGCTACAACCAAAGTGATGTAATATGTGAATTTTATTTCAATGTTTTAATAATAATAATGTGATGGGAACTACCAAGGGGACATGAACAAGAGATGGGAGCCAAATTAATCCACAAGAGAGGGGAGTGTCTAGGATAATGGCCAAGAGGGGTCCAAGGGGGAAATACCCATGTATATTAATTCAACCCATTTTCCTCTGTTTGCTAATTGTATATGAACCTTCCAATTTCTGATTGAGTGTTCTCAAATCCAATAATTGAAGACATGTAAGAGGGTGGGTGTGAGTGTTCACATCCCAAAGTTATTGGGAACATGGAGGTTGAGTACAATCATCTTGAAAAAGAGTGTGAGTCAAGAAAGGAAAGCCAAAGGGAGGAAATTTGTATGGGTTGCGAAAACTATTTTACACATTGAGTTTTTGGTGCATGAGGAGAAAGTAGAGAGAAATAAATTGAGCTTGAAGATGATGTAGCCATGAAGGGAAAATTCTAGATCAAGATGGATCTTAATTTGAGAGAATTGGAGCTAGAAAATGGAAGAGCCAGGCTTTCAGGCCTGACGAGTCAACTTCCATGTGAGTTGCAGTAAAACAACAAGTGTTTGTTGTTGGTTTGCTAATAGTTTTCCTCACAACAATTTCCCTTGAGTTCCCAACTAAGATATTCCTAGTTGTATGTGCCAGAGAAACCCCGATAAACGAATGGGATGATCGAGGGACTGATATTTGTGAAGGGGAACATTCCTTGGGTTGGATAGATCAAGAGGAAGAGAGATGGTGGAAAATCGGGATAGATGTAGGAGAATATCAATTGAGTTGTGAGTTTTATGAGTTGTGAGTGGACTATGAGATACCACATGATCCAAGTGGATATCATTGGCCACCCGCCTTAGATATAGGTGGCCACCCACCTTTTCCAACTAGCTCAAATTTTTTTTCTAGCAATTTTGGCAATTTACTATTTTTAGCAATTTTAACTTTCGGGGCCATTTTGAGGGCCTAAATGAAGGTTTTTCAGGATAGATCTTCTCAATGATAGCCAAAGGAATTATTGAGCCCCAAAAATGAATCTCCTCGACGATACCTTCCTAACGGGCTATCAAGCGTCTAAAACAGAGATTGTATGCAAAAGTTACGACCCTCGGAAGTTGATGTACTAACTTACCCAGACGGGGCCCACATCACTTTTGGCGCTTCATCTCCTAGCGTTAGGTTTTTGGATGTATAGGGTTTTTGGCATTCCTGTTTATTGTAAAAAGGCCTTCAGAGCCTCATTGTAATCATCTTATTTTGAATGAGCGCAACCATCACATCTCTTCTCAGAGATAAGCCACCACCATTCCAACAAGCTTGTTTCCGCTGTATTTTATAGTTTCATCTTATTTCCTTATTGAATAGAAAAACAATTTTACTATATCTTTGTTATTTTGTGTTAAGAACCTGGTAATAATCTGTATTCATTTTGTTTTGCTCATAAAATTCATAGCAGTGGTATCAGAGTGGTCTGCTCCTTGTCGTCTTAATGCATGTCCCCAACGAGGTTGGAGTACAAAGAGTTGGGTCTTGAGCTTGTTTCTCTTGAGGAAAAAAGCTCTCACATGCTCAAGTGACCTCTCATGGTAGGAGAAAATAAAGATGATGAGATAGGATATCCTTTCAAACTGTTGATTGAGGAAGCCCTCACGCAACAAAGGAGTGATATGATAGATAGTTTCGTGAAAATCCTTCGACGACTACCAATAGGTGATGCATCTTCTTCGAGAAGAGGCACCACCCCTTCAAGGTACAAATAAATTTCTATATTCCTATATTTGAAGGTCAGATAAACGCAGATGATGTAGATAAGTGGTTGAATCTACTAGAAGGGTATTTTTCTGTCCATAACTTTTTTAATAGAGAAACTATTACTTTTGCACTCCTCAAAGTCATTCCCCATGTCAAAGATTGGTTGGAAACTTTCTGTGAGAAAAAGGAAATAAAGGAACCCTCATTATTTATAGTCATGACCACCTGGGAATCCTTTAGGGATTCTATTAAGGAACAATACTACCCTGTTGGAATTTATGATGACTTGTATACCAAATGGACCACACTGCAGGAAGAAGGAGACCAAGCAGTGCCAGATTTCACAAATATCTTTCATACCTTGTGAACCAAGATGGGTATCAAAGATTCAGAGTGACATCTGGTGCTAAAGTATCATGGCACTTTGCATAGATACATCCGGACCGAAATGGAATTTTTGGACATCTCTCATCCTTGGGCACAGCCTACCGATATGCTGTCAAAATCGAGAAAAAGCTCAAACAAAAGACGCGAAAATTTGGGCCTTGGAACCCCACACAACAAAAGCAAGGAAAGGGAAGCCCTAACCCACATAACAAAGGATAGAGAAAATATGAATAGTATCAGGACAACCAGTCCAAGCTGCAAGCAAAGAAGGACACCATAAAGACAAATAAAGATACTGGGAAGTGGTGCGGCTTCCATAAGAGCCCTTGTTATAACATTGTTAACTTCCGCTCAAGTCATTGGTGGCCGAAGTGAAAGACTATGAATCAAATGTAGGTTCAGATTCTGAGCCAAAACTAGAAAGGGGAAGACGAATCATTGACATGGAACCCATTGCTACTGTGGCTACCACCAAGCTATATCTTGGCGAACTAGATGAGACAGAAGAAGGGGAACGCCTCTTCCATTCACAGATGTTGGTAAAAGGCACCCCTTTTCACTTCATCGTTGATAGCAGTAGCCAGAAGAACCCCATATCAACAGAGGTCGTAAAGAAACTGTCCCTGCGACAATGCCGCACCCACAACCCTACACTAGTTGATGGCTCCGCTAAGGAAGCGATCTTCGCGTCAGCCAACAATGTCGACTATTATACGACATCAAGCCCTTCAAAGATGAGGTATTGTGTGATGTTGCTCCTCTTGAAGTTTGTGATGTTCTTTTGGTCCAACCTTATTTATGGAAATGTGATGTTGTGTATGAGTATAGGCCTCGTAGTGTTATTATTACTTTGAACAGGAAATTGTATAGGATACCCGAGGCAGTCCCACCTAGTGCTATTTCCTTGATATCTGCTAAGCAATGCAGGAAGTTCATCTCTCAGACGGGGAATTTTGTCTCTTCGTGATTCTCTCTTATAATAAATGAAAGATCACAGCCACATCCAGTGTCTCTACGGTCGACCTCTCCACACATCAGAAGCAAGTAGATAAGGTCGTGGAAGAATACTCAGATATCTTCTCCTCATCTATCGGGGTACCTCTGCACTATCAGGTCAAGAACCCCATTGATCTGACCCCCGATGCACCGCTACCCAATGGGCCAGTCTATCGCTTCTCTATGTTAGAGAATGAAGAGATCAAGCAACCGATCCAAGAGATGCTCCATAAGGGGCACATATGTCCCAGCTCATCACCTTGCGGGAGCCCAATCGTGTTGGTATAGAAGAACGATGGAACCTGGCGACTTTGCATTGATTACTGGGCTCTGAATAAAATCACGGTCAGAAAACGGTATCCAATTCCATGAATCGACGACCTCCTTGATCAACTCACCAGGGCCAAATACTTCAGTAAGATTGATCTGAAGTCTGGTTACAACCGGGTCTCGATAGAACATACAGGTGTATGGAAAATCACCTTCAAGTCAAAGGAAGGCCTTTTTGAATGGTTGTTCATGCCCTTTGGTTTGAAAAATTCTCTAGCCACTTTCATGAGGATGATGGATGATATCCTATGACCATTCACCAATATGGTTGTAGTGGTGTATCTAGATGACATTCTCATTTACAGCAAGACTTGGGCCGAACACTTGCATCATATTCAACTGGTTTTGCACACCTTGCGGTAGCACAAGCTATATGATAACTTGGAAAAATGCTCCTTCGACATGGACATGGTCCATTACCTGGGATACATAATTGATCATCATGGTGTACATGTGGATATAGCCAAGATCCAAGTCATCCGTGACTGGCTAGCCCCACCCAGACTCATTGAGTTTCAGATCTTTTTGGGCCTTTCCAATTTCTACTGTAGGTTTGTGTTGGGATTCTCCCATATTGCATGGGCCCTCAGCCAAATAACCAGGGGCGGTGGTAAGGAAAAATTTGCATGGGGCTGATCCCAACAACAAGGGTTCGACGATTTGAAGCAACTCTTGTGCTTAGCCCTAGTAATTTCACTACCAGACCTGGAACAACCCTTTGAGTTCGAGACAGATGCTTCAAACTATATGATGGGCACCATTCTCAGTCACCACGGCCACCCCGTGGCCTATCATAGTGAGACACTATCAGATGTTGCCCATAAGTACCCTACTTACGACAAAGAAATGTACTCCATTGTGAAAGCCTACTACCAGTGGATACATAACATTCTTGGGAAGGAGACAGTCATCCACACTGATCATAAGCTACTTCATTTCACGTAGACACAAGGAAAATTGCAGAATGATCTCCATCAAAAGTGGTCCACATACTTGCAGCAGTTCCACCTCAACATGAAGTATAAAATAGGAAGAACCAATCACGTCGTTGATTTCCTTAGTAGACTTCCAGTTGCGACACTCACCACGATGCTAGACTCCTATGACCATGAGACCTATGGATGGCCCCAACTCTATGAAACAGACCCAAAATTCTCCACCACCTACCAAATATTGGGTGCAAACGCAGTTGTCAATAATCTCCATCTTCAGGATGGGTTGTTGTGTTGTCTGGGCCATATCTGTGTTCCATCAAGCGAGTGAGCGAAGCTGATCTGGGAATCCCACTACAGTCAGGTGGTAGGATAGTTGGACATAGAAAATATAGTGGCGATGCTACAGAAACATTTCTACTGGATGAAACTTCGACAGGAGTTCAACAAGTATATAAGGTCTTGCACTGCCTGCGCTATTGTCAAACCGACCACTAAGAAATAGGGCCTGTACACCCCTCTTCTTACTCCTGACAGGCCATGGGAATCCATCTAAATGGAATACATGTTGGGCCTCCCATCCACCAAGCGGGGAAATGACTGTGTTTTGTGGTTTTTGATCACTTTTCTACGATGGAAATTCTGGTTGCCTGCAAGAAGAACATCACAGTATAAGACACTGCCAAGCTCTTCTTTGAAAGAGTTTGGGTACATTTTGGAATCCCACAAACCATTGTTTTAGATCAGGAAAATCAATTTCTTAGCACATTCTGTTCGATCCTATGGTCACTGTTGTACACCAAGCTCACAAAATCCACAACCTTCCACCCCCAGGCAGATGGCCAAACCAAGGTTGTAAATTGAATGATTTTTCATATCCTTCGCATGTATAATTAAAAGCACCCTCGCACATGGGATGAGAGCCTTACTTATATCCAGCATAGCTACAACCGATCCCTGCATAGATCAACTGACCACAACCCCTTTCAGGTGGGGTTGGTATTCCAACCATTGGGTCCCATAGATGTTGCACTTCCCCTTGCAGTTACATCGATCGACTCATCTCCTGCTCCAACTGAAGCTGACAAAGCCAACCGGTTCAATGAGTGGATCCAACACATCTTCCAACAGGTTGAGGATATCGTACATAAGTCCAATGACAAGTACAAGTAGCGCCATGATCAACATCAGGTGCCACATAAGTTTCAGGTGGGCGACAAAGTTTGGTTGCACTTGTAGAAAGAACGCCCCACAAGACCCCATCAGAAGATTTTCCCACTCCGTTCTGGGTCGTACACCATCACCAAGGCCATGTGGAATAATTAATTTGAGTTCAACATTCTTCCTTTCCTTGGCCTGCACCCATTTTTCAACGTGGATCTCCTTCACCCTTATTTCCCACCATTATTGGACACCTCAGACGTAGCGGGACAACTAACACCAACAAAGCTCAACCCCAACTGCATACAACAGGAATCCAATGATCATATTGTGGATACATATATCAAGGGAAATTGACAACAAAGGATCCAACTTTATCAAGTCATCAAAACAGAGCAACTCCTGCACCAAGGCAAGTGGCTTACCTAGGGCCAAATTCAACAGAAATTTCCTCATCTGATGGGGGAACTCAATGCAATGGATACCATTGATTCCTAAGGAGGGAAGATTGATCTATGTGGATATCGGTGGCCACCCACCTTAGATATTTTCAGCCACCCATATTTTCCAACTGGCTCAAAACAGTTTTCTCGCAATTTTGGCAATTTACTATTTTTAGCAGTTTTAACTTCCAGGGCCATTTTGAGGGCCTAAATGAAGGTTTTTTGGGATCATGATTCTCAATGATATTTGAAGGCATGATTTATCCCCCAAAATGAATCTCCTCGACAATACCTTTCCAACGGGCTATCATACGCCTAAAATGGAGATCGTATGCAAAAGTTACGACCCCAGGAAGTTGATGTACTAACTTACCCAGACGAGGCCCACATGACTTTTGGCGCTTCATATCCTAGGGTTAGGTTTTTGGATGTATAGGGTTTTTGGAATTCTTGTTTATTGTAAAAATTCCTTTAGAGCCTCATTGTAATCATCTTTTTGTGAATGAGAGTAGCTGTCACGTCTGTTCTTAGAGATAAGCCACCACCATTCCAACAATCTTGTTTCCACTGCATTTTACAGTTTCACCTTATTTCCTTATTGAATAGAAAACCATTTTTATTGTATCTTTATTATCTTTTGTTAAGCACGTGTTAATAATATGTTGTCATTTTGTTCTACTCATAAAATATGGATCACCACCCTATTTTTTGATTGCTAGCCTTAGCTCGGGGGTGACTGACTATTGATTTTTGGAACAATCAGTCTATGGTTGGTGGAACATTTGTCAAAACTAGTTGGTTGCACAACTCTTGTTTAAAGATAAGTGTTTTATCTTGTTGTTGTGTTATTTCATGAGTTATTTGTTGTGCATAAACTATGTGTATTTAGGAATGATTAATATGTTTTTGTGTCAATGATTAAGTTGCATTTTATGTTGATTATTAGCATGTTGTAGATGCATCTATTTTATGGTTCTA
This sequence comes from Picea glauca, assembly GCA_000966675.3. Lineage (NCBI taxonomy): Eukaryota > Viridiplantae > Streptophyta > Pinopsida > Pinales > Pinaceae > Picea > Picea glauca. Next base: position 329,533 of record JZKD02S1797971.1, read on the forward strand.
GACAGTAGCTAAATCTATTTTAATTCATAGATGAAATCTATAGGAAATGAGTTAACTGTAAATGAATTAAATTAGTTAGCAAAAAAATTGTTTTTATGAGTATTTTGCATCGTAAGGTCCCTCGGTTGGGATGGGGGACGTTACATTATGGTATCAGAGCTCTGGCTCAAACAACGAGCTTGTATGGATCAAGATGGCTATGAATTTGTGAAATTCTTCATTGCAGATTTTGTTTGTGACAGGTTTGGGGAAAAACAATGATTTTAGAGAGAAATCCCCAATTTCGTTAGTGAAATCCGAGTTTTAATGACTCTGGATAGTTTAACAAGGTTAATGGAGTAGAATGGTGAAGTTTCATATAGATTTTCGATCTAATTTGAGTTTTAATGGCCACCTGTAGAGTTACAGGTTGTTTGGTCGATCGACGATCGAGATCGTGCTTGATTTCATGATTGACAGTTGAGATTTACTATGATAAATTAAAAAAAAAATCATAAGGATTCAACCATTTGAAAGGTTGATGGGATCAACGATAAGGATTAAATCAGGGGTTGTGAAAGCAATCAGATCAATGGTCCATATCAATCAATGAAAGGTTGAAATGTTTATAAATGTTAAAGTTCACAAAGAGAAATCATCGACGGTTGATAGATGGATCAATCAAAATGGAGAAGAGTTTGGGTCAACCATAGGATATCTTTGACCATCGATGGTCGACGGTCAGTGTTCGACTGACTCCAATGATGTATTTTCAATTTCCAATGAACATCGTCGATGGTCAATGGGTCAATGATCCGGGGTTGACCAATTTTGGTGAAATGTTCGAATCAAGCGAGAGAGGTCGTTGATGGCCAATGTGTCGATGGTTTAGTGTTGATCGAAGTCAGCGAGGTGTCCAGGTTGTTCAATAGAATCAACTGATGGTTGATGGGGGAAGGAGGATCATGATGTCTTCATCCACGTGTCATGCCACGTCAACATCCATGTGTCATGCCACATCAATAGTTCCCACATCAGCCAACATAAGTGGTCGATGGTCAGGTCGATCGATTTGGGAAAATGTATTAAAAAACCATCGGGGATCGTCGATCGTCGATGGGGAAATATTCAGGCATCGACCAAAGTGGTTGAGAGTTCCATTTTCCAATGAAGGTCACCAACGACCGACGACTGATGACTAGGTCAGTCGGTTTGGAGTTGTCTGCAAGTCGGTCGTTGGGGTGTTGGGCTGATGGATGATGGTCAGATCACTATTTTGGAGAAGTATTGTTCACACCGAAGGAAAAATTCGGTTGTTGATGGCTGATAGAGAGTAGATCAATGGTCCATATTGCTTCCAACCCGAGATCGACGACGCAGATTGCACATATGCAAAATTGTTCTATAGTTTCAAAAATGAAACTATTGTTCTATATGAAAATTACAACGAATTTGGATGAAACTTATGGGTTTTTTGCGCAAATAGGAGGTCTACAAAAGTGCTAGAGAGGATGCTTGTCCAATTTTTCTTGAATTTGGCAGTGGTTTTTAAAGATCTAGGTCCAGATCATTAACATAAGTCCATATTAAGCCTAACATATTGGGGAGAGTAAAAATATAATGCATAGAAATAACCCACTAAGGAACTTAAAAAATCATATGGCGATTGGAATGGGGACACTCAAATAGGCCAACATCCACTATTCTGCGTCACTTTTTGTGGATTTTTGAGATTTTCGGAGAAGGAAAAGTGACCTTAGATCAAAAAACTTAAAAATTTATTTAGTCAACTTTTCAATACTCTTCAAGACACACAAATTTTGACTTAGTGAAATTTTTCCCGAAGTGCACAGATTGAGAGATAACCAGTTTTGCTAAAAATTCGAAGTCTAGAAAACGACTGAAACAGGACAAATTTGTAGATTCTAGATTGCTATATTTTTTTACTGGAACATCATATTGAAATTATGAGAGTTGTTATGAATTACCTCTTGTTATTATTATCTATGTCTCCTACAAAAATTTATCCAGTTCTTGACATATTTTCTTCTGCATTTGACAGAAGTTGGCATTTCAATAAAAAATGCACCAGTAGAGAAAATGCACAGAAAGAGGGTGAAAATGGATTTTTCAAGATGCCCTAACTTTCAGCTCAAAGATCGGAATGGGGAATGATTATATCAATTGGAAATATATTTTAGAGATTAATTCATCTAGGGAATCATATTGTGAATTGATGCAATGTGCCCTTCATAAATTGACGAGGAAATAACATGTATTCTAATTAATGAAATTCTTTATAACATGTATGTTCTAACATTAATTATTACATGCACATTTCTTGAAGAATTGGAGGTACAGAAAGAAACTTTGGTTCTTATATGAGGACTATAGTTATGGAATAGTCTCAAGGATCTTATAGCTGTGAGGAAGAGATCAGAGGTTTCCATGTCAACATGGGGAATTCTAAGACAAAGTCAAATGGAAGAAGAGATATGAAAGAGCATGTCACTATGAGAATCCTCCATAGGGAAGTACAGAGATATAGATCTCATAATGAAATGATTATTAAGGCTCATGAAGAGATACTTTAGATCTTAAACATGTTGCATAAGCAAGTTAACAAAGATTATGGCACAAAGCAAGTAGCTAATGTTAGATAAGTATCAACATATAGATTTCATAACAAAAGGGATGATCATGGAAATAATAGGTAGTCAAGAAGAATGAGTAGGTACCATCATTATACAAGGTATTCCATTAAGAGAACTTGTTCAAGCTTAGGGATAGGGAGCATCCCAAGTGTGTTTTGTGTTCAGAGGAAAAGATGAAGGCTTGAGGTAGACATCCTCCAAGGTGAACTCAGGAAAATCAAGCCAACTACTTTATGAGGTGAACACCGAAAGGGTGAAGAGGCTGAGGCCTAGCTATTGGAAATGAAGAAATATTTCTAGATACATGATTAATTCTCCCTGGTGGAAGCTCTAATTTCCACCAACCAATTGCAAGGAAAGGAATCCATGTGGTGGGATCAACTTAAGCAAGACAAGAACCTCGATGCGAAAAGGATATCATGGAGGGAGTTCAAAGGATATTTCGAGGAGAAATATTTTTCTGAGCATTACTATGAGAGAAATATGAAAGATGTTTGTGAACTCGAGTTGAGAACCATTGATCTGATATGAAGTCGGAGTCCACGATATTGATCGCAACCATCGATTAGAGAGAGAGATCTCGATCGTTGATCTGATATGAAGTCATTTCAGAGTTTCATGTATCGGTAGTTTGGAGGCAACTCACAGTAGGAGTTCATGATATGCAAAATCGTGAAGCACTCTTTTGCTTGAGCCCTGATCATAACTTGTGTTCACATCAGAGGAAGATAAGTTAAGGAGCTAACATTGCGAGGCTCCATTTCAGAGTTTTGCGTATCGTGAGTTTGGAAGAAACTCACAACACGAGGTTGTGATATGAGAAATCGTGAGGCACCCTCATGATTGGCTCCTGATCACAGCTAGTGGTCACATCAATGGGAGAAAAGGGAAGGATCTAGCGGTGCCAAGATCCATTTTAGAGTTTCGGGAGTTAGGAAAACCAAGGTGACTCATAGTTGATCACCCGAAATGAGAAATCACAAAATGACTATTGTTTAGGCATACAGTCACCGCCGATGGTCATGTGAAAGGAAGAGGCTTAGCCAAAAAAGATAAATGCTCGTTATGTAGTTTTCTTAGGAAAGGAAAAAGCACCAAAGGGATGAGTTCACGAAGGTTCTCTCAGTAATTGCTAAAGACAAACTGATTGTAACTGCATAAAGCCACTGATGGTTTCAACCAGAGAATTCGAAGAGGATGCAAGGTGATTGTGAAAGAAGATGAAGTGTCTAGAGGTATCTACCAGTGGAATGAAGACTCATCATAGAGATGATTGATAGATGGAAAAGCGTTGAAGATGGTAGCTACCAGAGAAGCCAAAGAGTGTCAGCATAATGACCATGGATGAAGAACAGACTGAGTGTAATCGTCAGAGGGGATGAAGAGTTAGGTTTTTTGATCTGGAAAACGACTGGGCATGATAAATATACACAGAACAATGAAGAGGAGGGGGCTTCATGCATATAGTTACTAATGCGGGTAAAAGAAGGTTGTGTGCAATGGTTGAATTGTATAGAAGAAGCGTAGCACATAGAACAAAAATGCATATCTGAGAGAGGAAAAAAAAGTGGAGGTGTGCATGCAGAGACAGAGAAAGAAGACACTGATGCAGGTAGAGAATAGCAGTGAACCAGAATAGTGATGAGACTGGTAAGCTATAAATAAACACTGTATGACTGTAATAAGTTTGATGTAACAAAGTTGATATACTCAGGGTGGTTGGGAGGTGCTAGGGAGGATTGGTGTCCTCACAGTTTCAAGTGGGTGCTTGAACAAAGGGAGTAGTAGATTCTATCTGGTTGCATCTATAAATACCAGGGTGGCAGGGTGGTTCAAGGGAGACTTGTTGTTTCTTGTTATAAAGTTGGTTCCTTTGTTATTGGAAGTTGGTGCTGGAATACTTAGGGGGTTGGTGCTTCCTTTTAGTGGGTGCTAGAGAAACCTGGGAGTTGGTGCTTCCTTCTAGTAGGTGCTAGAGAAAACAAAGAGTTGGTGCTCTCAGCAAGTTGCATCTTGCAAAATAGAGGTTGTAGCCTCAATAGGAGTCAAAGCTCACAAGTATGATAATGTAAAGAAAATAAAGATTACTTATCATATCAAGAAGAAGAGGTTTTTCCCTTTAAGAGTTTCCTTAGGAAATATCCGTCTTTGTATATTGCATGTGTGTGATTGATATTTAATATTATATTTCTTACTTCTCTGCATCATTGTGATCATGATAGAGTGTTCCGTGAATATTTTAAAATGAGAATAATAGTTTAAGCACAGGAACAACTGATTCACCCCCCCCCTCTCAGTTGTTCAACAATTGGTATTAGAACTAGTTCCTTTTATCTAAAGGTATATCAGGAATCTTAAACATGTCAAGTCATGAAGGAACTTCAACCAATAAGGCCCCCTTGTTCAACGGAACAAACTTTTCCTTCTGTAAAGTTAGGATGAGAACCTACATAATGGCCCTAGGTGCAAATGTTTGGGATGTGCTTGAGACTTGTTATGTAAATCCAGTTGTACTACCTAATAAGGATGACAAGATAGAATTCATCTTGAACTCTAAGGCTATGAATTCTATTCTGAGTGGGCTTGCAGAAGAAGAATTTGTAAAAGTTATGCACTTAGAAACTTCCAAAGAAATGTGGGACAAACTCATTAGAAGTTATGAAGGTAATGAGAAGGTAAAGGACGCCCAACTTCAAACCTACAGAGTACAGTTTGAGTAGCTAAAGATGAAAGAGGATGAAACTGTTGGAAAGTACTTTCTGAGAGTTGAAGAACTAATAAATGCAATGAAAGCACTTGGTGAAAACATTGAGCAACCCTCTTTAGTTCAGAAGATTTTGAGATCTCTTCCAGATAGGTTCAACCCAAAGGTCTCTTCTATAGAAGAACTTAATGATCTAAAAGCCTTGGCTTTTGATCAACTTCTAGGAACATTTACTGCATATGAAATGAGGATAGTTAATGATAAACCCACCTCTAGAGAAGCATCATTTAAAGAAGATAAGAATGAGGATTTTGAGCCTGACGAAATTGAAGAAAAAATTGTGGGAAGACAAAAGAAAGGATCAAGCAAGTACCAAGGAAAGATTACCTTCAAATGTTTTAACTGTGGAAGGATAGGTCACTTTGCATATAAGTGTCCACACAAGAAGAAGGACCAAAAATTTGAAGCTGAAGAGAAGTACAAATTCAAGAGATTTGGTAAAAATAAAAGCTTATGTGTAAACAATGATGACTCTTCAGGAGACACAGATAGTGACTCTTCTTGTGAATATAAGATTAATAAATTTATGCTAATGACCAAACATGATTATAAAAATAAAATCACAGGAAGTGATGTTGATGATGAAGAATATGTGGTTGAATTGGAAGGAGAACTGATCAGTGCTCTAGAAGAAATTGATAGACTTAGACTCAAGAAGAATAAGAAAAAACTAATGTTGATATAGTTCAAGAAAGACACTAAAAAACCTGATGAATACTTTGCCTTGCTGAAAGTAGAATTATAAGAGGCAAAGAAAATAGAATACATTATGAAACAATAGTTATTAGAAAATAAGGAAAGATGTGAAGCCTTGGAAGAAGAGGTAGTAAGAATCAAAAAAGAAATGGAGAAGTTTAAATAATTATATCTCCAAAATCTTCCAAGCATTAAAGCCTCAAAAGGATTAGCCACCATTCTGAACCAGCAAAGGAATCCAAATTTGAAAACTGGTCTGGGATATGAAGAAGGATCAAATAATGGTCATCCAAGAAAAAAAGAATCCATTAATTTTGTCAAATCTACATGCATTGAAAACAATAAATATGGAGAAACAAAGGAAGATAATCAACCACCAAGGAAGAGCGAAGGAAGAAGTACCAGAAATGAAACTGTAGAACAAAGAAATAATATACCCTCTTCTCAAAGAAATCATCAACATGGAAGAAATCGACATGCTCAAAGAAGACAACCATTTTCCAGGTACAAAGGATTTTTCTTTGGATATTGTTTTTATTGTTCTAACTTTGGTCACAAAGTTGTAGATTGCTCCTTAAAATTCAGATATGAGAAATCAAGACACTCAAGGAATAGATATCTATCACAACAAAGAATGAGACAACCAAGTAACAAAGAACCACATACTGCAAATCATGTGATGGCTGGGAAAAGGACACAGGTTAAGCATAAAAATCATTATGATCCTTTATTCAATGAACTAGAATGTTAAACCTGCCATAATTATGGACATAAAGCTGCAGACTGTCACTTAAGGAAATATGAACCAGATTTGAATCCTTCTGCAAAAAATGTCAAGGTTTGGAAGAAAAAATAAAATGACAAGTGTGGACTAGTGTTGTCATCTCAAAGACAAAATAACCCCTGGTATATTGACAGTGGTTACTCCAAACATATGATGGGAGACAAAGGTAAGTTTCTATCTCTAAGTGAAAGAAAATAAGGAAACGTAACCTTTGGAAATGATGGTCCAGGTAAAATCATGGGTAAAGGAATGGTGAGTTTAAGTAATGAAAAATGAAAAGACCAAGATGTTCTTCTTGTAGATGGGCTAAAACATAATTTTCTTAGTGTAAGTCAAATGTGTGACAAAGGATGTGAAGTGGTGTTCACTTCCAAGGATTGCAAGATAAAGTATATAAAATCAGGACAAGTGGTGGATAAATGCATAAGGACATATAATAATGTATATGTGATGAAAGAAGATAGAGAAGATTGTCATCTAAGAAAACATGAAAAAAGTTTGTTATGGCATAGGAGACTTGTACATCTAAACATTGACCACTTAATCAAGCTCAAAAATCTTGAGGCAGTAAAAGATCTTCCAAGAATATCAAAGCCACAAGACTCTATGTGTAAACCTTGCCAAGTAGGAAATCTAACCAGGATTCAATTTAAATCCAATATCTCTACTTCAACAGAGAAACCACTCCAATTAATTCATATGGATTTATGTGGACCATCAAGACAGGAAGGCACATCAAAATAAAACTACTTTATTCTGATCATTGATGATTACTCCAGACATACTTGGTTGCTTTTCTCAAAGAAAAAGATGAAGAATTTGGGAAATTTAAAATATTTGAGGATTCAACTGAGAATCAAACAGGTAAGAGGTTAAAGGAAGTAAGATCATAAAGAGGAGGAGAATTTATGTCAAGTGATTTTAAGGAATTCTGTGATAAAAATGGGATCAAGAGAGAATACACAATCCCAGGAACTCCACAACAAAATGGACTAGTTGAGAGGAAAAACAAAACGGTGCAACAAATGGCTAGGTCAATGATGAATGAGAAGAACATTGGTAAAAAATATTGGGTATAAGCAATACAAACAATAGTCCATGTTCTTAACAAATCCCACCTCAGACCACATAGTGACAAGACACCTTCTGAATTGTGGTATGGAAGACCTGCTTCAATCAAACACTTCAAAGTCTTTGGGAGTAAGTGCTACATAAAAAATAATAATGAGAGCCTTGGAAAGTATGATGACATGGGTGATGAAGGTATCTTCTTAGGGTATGCTACAAACAGTAAAGGATACAGATGCTATAATAAGAGGCTGCATAAATTGATTGATTGTATTGACATAAAATTTGATGAAGGAATTCCAGTAAGAGAGGTTAACAACATTGAATCAACAACAAATGATATAGATGAAGTTGGAGCTTAACAGGTCCAAGAATCAGAACAAGAAGACTCTGAGTCAGATGAAGATGAAAATACTCAGGCAAACTCAAATCAACAGACAACATCAAATTCTTCCTCCGGAATTACTCAAAAGAATCATCCTACAAGTCAGATAATTGGTGAAAAAGACAAAGGTGTACAAACTAGGAGAAGGATAATAAAAAACACTGAGAAATCACATATAGCCTTCATATCCATGGTGGAAACCAAGAACTTCAATGAGGCCAGTAAAGACATAAATTGGTTAAAATCAATGAATGAGGAACTAGACTATATTGAAAAGAATGAGACTTGGGAACTCGTTCCTAGGCTAGCAGATAAAAATGTAATAGGATCAAAATGGGTCTAAAAAAATAAGATGAATGAGCAAGGAAATATTGTAAGAAATAAATATAGATTGGTCTGGAAAGGATATGCTCAAATAGAAGGACTGGAATTTGATGAAACATTTGTTCCTGTAGCAAGATTAGAAGCTATTAGAATGTTTCTTTCCTATGCTTGTCATAAGAAGTTTAAAGTCTATGAAATGGATGTCAAGTCATCTTTTCTAAATGGAGATCTAAAATAAGAAGTCTATATGGAGAAACCATAGGGTTTCCAATTGTCAGATAGCCTTGAATTTTTATGCAAGCTGAAGAAAGCCTTATATGGGTTGAAACGATCTCCTCATGCCTGGTATCAAAAATTGGATACATATCTTGAATATAAAGGGTTCAAGAGAGGAACATTTGAAAACAATATATATATCAAAACGAAGGGTAATGATTTTCTCATTGTGTTGGTCTATGTAGATGAAATCATCTTCGGTAGTAATAATGCTTCATTGGTAAAATGATTTTCTTCTGCCATGCAGTCTGAATTTTAAATGTCTATGATAGGGGAACTGTCATTTTTTCTTGGCCTACAAATTACTCAAAATTCTGAAGGAATATTTCTTTCTCAAGAAAAATATTTAAGAGAAATGTTGAAAAGGTTTCAAATGGAAGATTCTAAACCTATGATAACACCTATGGTCATTGGATGTAAGCTAAGAAAGGATGATGAATCACCTGATGTTGATTAGAGTTCATATAGGTCTATGATAGGGAGAGTATTGTACATCACAACATCCCATCCAGACATAATGCATGTTGTTGGAATGGTAGGAAGGTATCAGGCCGTACCTAAACGGAGTCATTTCTTAGCTGTCAAAATAATATTCAGATACTTGAAAGGAACAATGGACTATGGCCTATGGTATCCTAGGAATCAAAATTTTCAACTATCAGTCTATTCAGATGTTGATTGGCTTAACTGCGTGAATGAAAGGAAAAGAACGAGTGGAGGTGCATTCTTCTTAGGATATTCCCTTGTATCATGACTTAGAAAGAAGCAAGATTCCATTTCCTTATCAACTACAAAATTTGAATACATTGTAGCTGCCACTTGTTGTACCCAAGTATTGTGGATTATTCAGACACTTCTAGACGTGGAGGTAAAATATATTGCACCGATCCCAATTCATTTTCATAATACCAGTGCAATTAGTGTGTCAAAGAATCCTATCTTTCACTCCAAGACCAAGCATATACCCATCAAGTATCACTTCTTGAGAGAACATGTAACCTACTCTGGGGTTTATGTTCATTATATTCCATCCAAAGATCAGATTGTTGATATATTTACTAAACTGCTTGCAAAATCTCAGTTTGAGTATCTATGCCAGAAGTTAGGTGTGACCCCATTATCAACTTAAGAAAGTCCATTATGTAAGGGGAAGTATGTGTTGGTTGAATATCTGATACGTCCAAAAAATATTGCAACAGCTCAGGGGAAGCATGTTTTCTTTGAAATTGATGTCAAAGGGGGATAAAAGGTGTGGATTATACAGTTGGAGTTCTAAGCATAATAGTGCATCCATTCAAGGTTTCCATCAATGGAAAGGGGGAGATTGTTGGCATGTTTACAGGGAGAGTGTGCCTTTCATTGATGGCAAGAACAACAATGATGATGGCAGGTTTACAAACAAAGTGTACATGGCAAGAAAAAAAACCAGTAGCGAAGGCATAGAAGAACAAGCAACGAAGACAAAAAATAACAAGGTGGAGAAGATGAGAAGGAATAACGCAACGTTGCACGCAGAGCACAAGTGGGAACCAGGGCCGAGGTGAATTCCATTACCAAATCTCATGAGAGATAGCATTCCCAGAAATGCAGAGGAGGTCCAAGTCATCAAGGCTCGCAGAAGGATCAAAGGTCATGGCCTTTGACACTTAGATATTTGAGAAAGACAAAGTAGGAGGAGGAGAGATAGTGGTCATTGGATCACCAATCCAGAATACCCAATGGTCGTCAGATCAGAGTACAGATAGGAGGAGCGCACAGAGGAGGAGATTAGACCTCAGCTGTAGGATTGGACTGTGAAGCACTAGCATCCGTTAGATCAAGTATAATCGCGAAGAGGATAATGGGAAAGATACATCCTCCAACTCCATGAAATATGAAGTCGTGAAATGATCTGGGTCATTGGATCCAAAGGACACGTGGCGAGAGATCGACATTTCGCTGACTTGTAAGATGGAGAAGTCAAAGGTGAGAGTTGTAGGAATGACGATATGTGAAGTCACGAAATGATCTGGGCCACTTGATCACCAAGGATCTGGACTATTGATTTTATATGAAGTCAGAGTCCATGATATTGATCGCAATCGTCGATCAGAGAGAGGGACCTCAACCGTTGATCTGATACAAATTCATTTTAGAGTTTTGCATATCAGGAGATTGGAGGGAACTCACAATAGGAGTTCATGATATGTGAAATCGTGAAACACTCTTTTTCTTGACCCTTGATCATATCTTGTGGTCGCATCATAGGAAGAGAAGTCAAGGAGCTAGCGCTGCTAGGCTTCATTTCGGAGTTTCACGTATCGTGAGTTTGGAAGAAACTCACAGCGGGAGGTCGTGATATGAGAAATCGTGAAGCACCCTTGTGCTTGGTCCCTGATCACAGATAGTGGTCACATTAGTGGGAGAGAAGGGAAGGAGCTAGCGGTGCCATGCTCCATTTCGGATTTTCACGAGTTGGGAAAACCAAGGTGACTCACAGTTGATCACCTAAAATGAAAAATCACGAAATGACTATTGGTTAGGCATATGGTCACTACTGATGGTCATGTGAAATGAAGGGGCTTAGCCAGAAAATCTAAATGCCCACTGTGTATTTTTATCAGGAAAGGAAAAAGCGCCAAAGCGATGAGCGCATGAAGGTTCTCTTAGTAATTGCTAAAGATGAACTGATTGCAACTATAGAAAACCATTGATGGTTTCAGCCAGAGAATTCAAAGAGGTTGCGAGGTGATTGTTAGATAAGTTGAAGAGTCTTGAGGTATCTGTTAGTGGAATGAAGACTCATCATAGAGACGATTGACAGATGGAAAAGCACTGAAGATGGTAGCTACCAGAGAAGCCAAAGAGTGTCAGCATAATGACCATGGATGAAGAACATACTGAGTGTAATCACTAGAGGGGACGAAGAGTTAGGTTTTTTGATCTGGTAGAGGACTGGGCATGATAAATATACGCAGAACAATGAAGAGGAGGGGGCTTGGTGCATAGAGTTACTAATGTAGGTAAAAGAAGGCTGTGTACATCGGCTTAATTATACAGAAGAAGCGCAGTGCATAGAAAACAAATTCATATCTTAGAGACGAAGAAAAAGTCGAGGTGCGCATGCAGAGACAGTGCAGGAAGACACTCATGCAAGAAGAGCATAGCAGTGCACCAAAACAGTAATGAGAATGGTAAGCTATATATAAACATTGTATCACTATAATAATTTTGATGTAACGAAGTTGATATACTTAGGGTGGTTAGGAGGTTCTAGGGAGGATTTGTCTCCTGACAGTTTCAAGTGGGTACTTGAACACAGGGAGTTGTATCTTCCATCTAGTTGCATCCAAAAATACTAGGGTGGAAGGGTGGTGCAAGGGAGAACTGTTGTTCCCTATTATATAGGTTGGTGCTTGTGTGACTAGAAGTTGGTGCTAGAACACTTAGGGAGTTGGTGCTTCCTTTTAGTGGGTGCTAGAGAAGTAGACATTGTTGTTATTTTACTCTAAAAATCAAGTCACTCTCGATCTAAGGGTATGAATCCAAAAGGACGAGTCATAGGCCAAGTCTAAACACACAACAATTGGATAACTAGCTCTTAGGTTTCCCAACCTCACAACAAGTCCAAAATTCCAACTCTCTTTCTCCCTCAACCTGTACAACCCAAAGAGATGAACACCTTTCTCTACCATGTAACCCCTAAGGTTATTCCATTTATCTCCAGGGCTCTAGCACTCCAGTGCTACTAGTCAAGAAATATCCCTACTGGAAACTCCAAGTATTCTCAACTATGGAGAGTTATATCCAAGTTGCTATCAATACCATAACAAACAAGCCTTTCATCACTAAAACTATCACAAGCCTTTCAAAACTCACACCAATCCAAAGTACACCAACTCTCTTCTACCCAACCTAAAAAACCCAAGAGAATGGACCCCCTTATCTACAACGCAATCCCTCAGGCTTGTCCATCTCCTTCCAGGGCTAAAGTGCTTCTAGTCAAGAATCTCCATCCTGGGACTCTCAAGATTCACAGTTGTGAGAGAACTTAACCAAGAGCCACCCAAACAACCATTTGTATCCATGCTCAGACCAAGAGAACATGAATTAGCCTAAAAGAGTGAGGAAAAAGGAAGAAATAGAATAAGGGGAGAAAGACGAAGAAGACCCAAACAAACCCCAAGGGATGTTTAAATTACATGAAGATAAGAGCCACATGGCATCCCTCCCAAGAAGCTCATGTAACTCCTTTTCTCCATAAAATCAATTATCGGTAAAATAAAATAATATTAAAAATACTTGGCCCCTCAAGCCCCCTCTCTCGTGGAATCATATCCCCCTATCTCTTTTGTCCTTGTCTGTCTTGCAACCAAAGGTGTATTTTATTAATGTATATGAAGTATTACATTTCCTAGGAACTCTGGCCCTTTTTCAACTTTACCGGCTCACCAACCTAAGTCACAATTACATAATACATTATAGTTAATAAGGGTTAAAACTGGGATGTTACGTCCCCCTCCCCTTATTTTGGCACTATCCTTAGTGCACAACACCATTCCAATTTTATTATAATTATAAATCTAGGCTCTTTGGCCTTAATCCACACAGGAAATCCAACCAACTCTTATATACATAGGTGCTCTGGCCTAAAATTAAGCATGTATACATAGGCATTCTGACCCAAAACATGTATAATGATCTTTAGAATTTATTTTTCTGGTAGAAATTCGAACTAGCAAGATGTCCTTCCTTCTCACCCTGCACAACCTAAAGAAATGAACCCCTTTATCTTCCATTCAGTCCCTCGGGTTGTTCCACTTCTCTCCAGGGCTCCAATGCACTCGGCCATGAAGTTTAAAACTTGTGGCGTCCATAACTCTAGCTATATAAAGTCCATTGGACTTTCTTCATTCCATGTCTTTTCCATTCAGTTGCTCCAACATTACCTTCTTCTTTTCCCTCATAATTTGGTACTTTTCTAGATTCTCAACATTCATCGTTTTCCTACAACATTTCAAAGAAGCAATCATGTTAATTCATAAGTTGTGCATAATTTTTTATTTTTTTTGTTCATAATCTAAGAGTAAATTTTCATATTCCAGTACATTACTTATCTGTGTGATTCATGGATCTACATCCATATGGTTGTCTAGTTAACTTGTCTCATTGTTTTCCTTGACATATCCATTATGTGCATGGTCCCAATAAATATTTTACAATAACTATCAGACTCTCCTCTTCCTCATGGTCACTCACCTTCCAAGCCCAGGATCAAGAATCCCCTTCTCTGCTATACAGTCTCTTAGGTGATCCATCTTGCCCGACCAAGCATTTTTTCAACAACAAGATTCCTAGGGACACAATGTTCTCATGTCACAATAGTATCCCTTTCCATGCTTTCCAGCTAGCATATCCAACATCTCATTTGTATTATACACATACAATCATCATGAGATATCATTATAACCATTTTCAATCATAAATGTCAAATTTGTTTTATACAGGAAAACAAAATTTTCCAAGCATGAGCTTTCTTATCATAATGTTTGGCTCTACAGTTGTAGATATCAGTCTTCCTTATGGGATTAAATCCCTTCCATGTTCAAGACCATTCTACTTGCAATTTTCTTGATTTTTATTTAGCCAAAACAATTTTTCAGTAATTATTAAATTATAATTCCCAAAATTGTTTTCTATAGGAAAGATAAAATTTCCAGACATGAGCTTCTACTCATAATGATCTTTCTCTTGCAACAATAGGCATAGGTCTTTTTTATGGGCTTGCTACACTTTCATATTTAAGACCCTTTCTTCCTACAATTTCAACATTCCTCGTCCAAGCAAATTGTCAATATCTCATGTACAAGATATATATACATGGTAACGATTCAAAACAAAATCACAAAGTGATCTCAGAATTGTTTAAAACTACAATTCAATCACTTCTATTAATCCAACTATCAATTGGAACGAACTCATCATTACCACACATGTATTATCAGCCAATATTTTCTTTCTTCTATCCATAAATATTTTTATCACTTTGTCCCCTCAACGAATATTTCCTATAATTTATCATTATGTATCTTCTTTAACCTGCAACTTTCTTGTTGTAAAATCTAACAGTTCCTGAAGGGTTTTCAACTTCATGAGTTATCAATACTCACATCATTTCACTTGTTATCAAAATCATTTCTATGTTATATAATATATACATGCATTCACCCAATGCATTCAATGATTCTGGTATTATTACTTGTAACATTTTTAGTAGCTCCAAAACTGGTCTTGGAATTGTAACAACAAGAATCCAATCACCTTCATCTAGTATTTATATTAAATATAAATGCATCTATCCATCATTATGTATTCTTAGCACCACAAGATTTTCATAATGCAACAATTAATTATTAAATAAAATAACAACCGACGTTCCAATGCCCATGGCCACATCTATACAATGCATTCATCCAATGGATACATAATTGTTGATTAAGGTTGGTTGTCATTGATGTCAACCCTTGAAGAAATCCTCGTAGCACAAAGGTTGGGTAATGGACCCAATATTGTTTGATTTAAAGATGACTCATTATTGTCTTTTCATAGTTGATAATAAGTAGAAATGGATGAACTCCAAAGTGGTCCCCTTATGGTGAAATCCCTCATGGGAAAATGCTTTGCAGATTGAGTTATCCTATTAGTATGGTTAGATAACCCATGGTTATTTGTTGAATAACGATATGAAGGTTAGTGAATTTTTGATTAAAACTATCGTATATGGATAGTGCTTGTCATGTCATTTCTGCTGGTATGTGGAACATCACATAACTCCTCACAGTTAGAGAGTTATGGCCATGAGAAATTGGAGAACCCAGGTTTGGGTAACAGACCCAAGTTTGTTTGATGGATAATGGTACGAGTTTTGATATATTTGTAGGTAATACTATTTTATATGTATGGTACATGTCATTCCATTTCTGGTGGTATGTGGAACGTCACATAACTCCTAACAGTTTGAGAGTTATGGCCTTACGAAGTTGGAGGACCCTCTTATGTCATCTAGAAGCCCCAAAAGGTCTAAGTAGTCAAAGTGGTTTAAGAGATTTTAGAAGGTAAATAATAAATTGAATTTATGATTGTACTATAATTCAAAGGGAATACAAAATAAATTATTTAATTAATAAATTTAATGGAGAAATTAGAAGTGGGTTAACCCTAAAATAAGGAAAGTGGGCAAAGTGACCTAGAAGTTGTTTTCAAGGAAGCTACTTGGAGAGTATAAATAAGAGGAAAGGCTCTCTCATTTTAGACACATTTGCACATATTGAATACCTATAGGTGTCTGAGGTAACCAAAGGATATATAAGCCAAATTTATGAGGGAAGGTGAAGCAAAGAAGGTCGGAATTCAAGGAAGGATAAATTCTTTTGATGATGCTTTCTAAGGTATGTTATTTACAGGTCATCTCACCATTGTCACAATAAATGTTTTTCTAGACTGATTCAGACAGTGCAATTTTTATTTCATTGAAAAAATATATCCAAATATTTGTGGTAAAAAATTCAACTTGTGTGTCATTGTATTTTTGGAGTTACACTATGTGGAAAATATGGTTTGTTGCTAGTCCTGAAATTAGTCAAAAACATGTGTTTCGGGTAAAAATGTCATAACTTATTCATACCAAATACAAATTCAGTAAGACAAAAAATTTTGGTTAGAGTACATTCTTTGTAACATTTTCAGATCGATTCAACAAATATTATGTGCGAGGCACGGTCTACAAGGTCTCTATCTAGAATAAGCCACAATTCAACAAGGTATGTTGTTGTTTCTATAAATACTTTTATGAGAGGTTCCAAGTAGTGAAACCTGGAGGAATTGCATAAAACACACTAAATAACATTGTGTATTAGTTTCAAATATTTATTCATTACAAGTACAAAGTTATGATTATTTCAAGTTAGGGTTGTTGACTAATCCAAAACTAGTCATGTGAGACTAAAGAAAAGTTTGATGTAAATGCTACTCTCTTGTTGTTTGAAGTTAAGGAAGGTTTGTAGGTATGTGATCATATACACCAGGTCTATTACAGAGTTATAAATCATATTTGGATGATGAAATTGATGAGAGATCAAGTTGGGTACATGGTTGAGACAAGTAGTTGATGAGTTGGCACATACATGGGGTGTATAGTTGATGATGTTGGTACATATTGATGAGCCATAGTTGATGAGTAGTTGACACATGATTGGTACATACTTGGTACATGGTTGGTTGCACTTTTTTATGGTACAGTTCGATTACAGATTGTTTGACACAGGTTGGTGTATGGTTTATGCACTTGTTTATCGTACAGGTTGGTGCATGGTTGATGCACTTGTTTATGGTACAAGTTGATTACAGGTTGAGGTACAGGTTGATGCATGGTTGATGCATGTTTCAGTTTTATTGGTACATGTTTACATTCATATATCTCATAGTGATAGTTTGACAGTGGTTCCATCATTCTACTTCTACTTCAGGGTGGTTGGAAAAGGAAAGGACAAGTGGTTGTAGCCACCTTCCGGTTGTAGCCAGAGAACATAGGGGGTTGTAGCCTCCTTCTGGTTGTAGCCAGAGAATTGGGGAGTTGGAGCTTCCCTCAAGTTGTATCCTAAGAAAATAGGGGGTTTGAGCCTCCTTCCAATTGCAGCTGGAAAACAAAGGAAGTTGGTGCTTCGAATGAATGTAAGTCTTCAAGACATATAAAGCATTCTGTGGTTTTCTTCCGATTTGAGTTTTTATGTAGGTGTACTGTGTATGTGTGTGATTGTTCATTTCTTATTGCTCATTATTGGATAATTATTATACATTGATAAAACACTTGCATTATTTGAAGAAAAAGGATTATAATTACTCTATTACTGATTTATCCCCCCTCTCAGTAATCCAACAATTGGTATCAAAGCAGGTTCCTTCAGAAATCAGTTTAACCACTGAAAGGTAGATCATGGAGAGTACCAACTTGTACAAAAATTGAATACCACAGTTTGATGGACATACATATGTTTTTTGAAGCATAAAGATGAAGACATATATACAAGAACATGGATTTCAAGTTTGGAAATCAATTGTATATGGATACACAGCACTAGCAATTCCACCAACAAATGAAAATGTAGTGAAACTCGGTGAGAATAATTTGAAATCCAAAAATTCACTTTTGAATGGTCTCAGTGATACGGAATTCACCAAAGTTGCACATTCTAAATCTTCTAAAGATATTTGGGACAAGGTTTGAAATATTTATGAAGGAGATACAAAAGTCAAAGAAGAAAAGCTTCAAACTTACAGAGGCCAGTTTGAACAACTAAAAATGAAGGAAGATGAGAGTATTGCATCCTACTTCTTATGATTCAATAAAAGAAGGCATGCAATCATAGGTGTAATGATTCCCCAAAATTACAAAATACAAAAAAATAAAAAACTTCTCAGGGACATTAAAATTCCATTCTCTTCGGTCAACTTATTTCGAAGATATCAAGGTTATCATAGATAAATAGGTGTCGATACTATCAACTCCCATAAGGGATATGTTTACCATTGTTGTCGATACAACTACCTTCCTTTGTAAGAGATTTTATTCTTTGATTATCTCGGGTTGTCTAGAAACCACATAGATAATGGATACAGGGATAAATTCGCTATATAATCTAGTTCCTCAGTTACTAACATTTCTAATGTTAGTAAAACGGTTAAAGACCCATCCCTAGACATAACTTCTAAAGTTGTAAAATGTTAAACATTAAAGCTATTCCAAACCTCTCCAAACATAACATTATCGTTGATTATAACATAAGAGAGCCTATATGAGAGGTATTGGGTTCCGAAAGGAACTACACCTTTCTCGTATTAAAGGTCACAAGTTTTAAATTAATGAAGGACTTTAAATTTTTGTTAGCTTGCTCGAGCAATAAAGTCTGTGTGAAACAGGTCACGATTAACCTTACACTACCATTACCCCAGACTTGAAGTGGGTTGACGGTTGGCATCATGGAAGGGTTCAAGTGTACCGGTCCTCCTTTCTGAATGCGTTAAAGTTAATGAACCAGGTGGTCTCACCTCAACTGACGAGAAGCTAGACTTATCGGTTGTACTAGAAAGGCCCCTAGCTGTGTCATCTCCCTCACACAGACTTGGTGTAAAGTTGATTGAGGTACTTGTCATATCCTGAGTTAAAGCCCTTGTCTAGCCTAATAATGATGATATGTCAGGGTGCCTTCCGAGATTTATTAATCAATTATTTTGTCCAACGTAAAACCTGCCACCTCACCTTGTTCACATGGTAAGGTACTGTTGCATACTACCACCATTACTCTACTTCTGCAAAGGGCTTGTATGTGATTAGTGTTTGTCCCTCGCCTATGTCTAGGTATTTGCAAAAAGAAACATTTTAGCAGTAACCCAGTGGTAGCTTAGCTCTGTAAGTGGTTGGTAGTTTGGGTGGATGTGACCTAGGTGGAGACTATGGAGGCATTCATCCCTTGGGTGTTCCCTACATACGGTAAGCCAAAGACTCTGTGTTATTTTTCCTTTGAACCTGGGACTCTTGAGTGTTGATATACGTGTTGTGGTCACCGTCTACTCCTCTTAACTCTGTTGGTTTTGATATCCTCTGGTTTGAGTTGAGGATTTATCAGTTTTTTGGGTTGTCGTAGATCCCCTATTTTGTATTGGGTTCTATTAATTTCCTGTTACTTTGCGATAGATATCTTTTCTTCTATGAACCCTCGTAGAAGGCTCTAGACTATAAGGGATCCCGAAGGAGATAGGAGAGTCAAAAGAATATGGTTTGGTTCTTCTAGTTCAGAGGTAATTTCTATGCATTTCCAGTCCTCGTAATGTATGTCTGATCTCGGCATAACTCGATAAGAGACTAAAAATTCCTGGTTATGTTTTCGGGATTTAAAGCTTCGAAGGTTTTTTTGCCCCTCTTGTTATAAGGCTATATATAAATATGGATATATTTACAGAGAAATGACGGAGATCCAAAAAGTAATAATAGGCCTCACTATATTTTATACCGCCTAGATGCTTGCATATTAATTCAAGGTGTCTTCGACATATTTACCACTGAGTAAATCCTATGGTTAAATTATTTCTTGTTTTCTACTATGATTCGTATATCCGCCACCATATCCTATGTGTATAAACTATTCATCATTATTTCCGATGTGATTGTGTAATACATCCCCTGGGTTCGCAAGGAGTTAGGGATGGAAAAAATCTTTGAACTAACAACTCTTAAATCTGAGAGGAAGAACACACTTCCTCAACTTTTGTGATTATTTCTCCTGTGAAATTATTTCCATTTAGGGATTTTATTCCAAGCGCTCGACTCTAGAATTATGTATTTATAACTGTCTATTCACATTACTTCAACAAAAAGGGTAAAGAAAACGAAGTATTCAATTTATGGTAGCTATCTCAGTGGTTCATGTATCATACTATATGAAATTATCATTCTACTCATTTGCAGTTCTGTTCTATTAATTTTTCTTATTCGATTAAGATTTTCTTAGTTGTAATCACTAATGATGGGCCTTTTATTTTCCTACGAGGGGTACCCATAAACCTTCTTTGGTTCCATTACCCTTTTCGACTATGGAGTGATTCATTCAACGACGTCGATGGAAAAAGTTCCACACCAATCAAAAGATAAGTAATAATTCTTGTATTAAATCTTCAGTATTTAATTTCGTGGATTCTCTTTGCGCGTGATTTATTTTCTCATGATTAAATTTCGCTACTTTCTGGTTTTTGAAATATAATTTCATTTCAATTTATCTTTTGTTCTCTCTAAATCCCATTGTTGATTCTCGTGATCCATTTCAGGATTCAGATGTTTTGCGTTCAATGGACTCGGATTATCACCGAACACGAAAAGGTATTCAAGTTCCAACAACTAGATTTAAAACTTAGTCTCTAAGTTATGTTCGCTGCTGTACAGAATTTCGCAGTAAGGTTTTTTCGTTACCATCCTTCCTAGCGTAGTTGATTTGCTTGTAATTTAAATCCTTAATTAGAAAGAATAGAAGGGGAAGAAACCCCGTATTGAAAAGAATTTCACTATCCCAAGATTTATGCTCTAGAGAGTTCAAGGACTCGTTCTAGGCATTTTGTCGACTCTGTACATTCTTTTTTTTTGGGGGGGGGTTATTACAAGGAGAACAACTGTAACTCTCTTCTATATTTATATAGTTATTTTTCATGGGAACCTTTCTGTAATGATCAATAATTATCCTCTATGTATTAGATATTCGTAGTTATATGTCGGTGCAGAAATAAATGAATATAATATTCCTAAATTCGTTTCTAGAATTCTCTAAATGTTGACACAGATTGAAATCTCATTATAGATGTTGAGTACTTAAAGTTGTATGACCATATCATTATCTTATGACCGGTAGAACGTTCTAAGATTCGAAATTTCAGATGTGCATAATTAATTTTTTATTTCTTCAGATAAAATGGGTATGTTCATGGCACGACTAACACACAGTAGTCCGTTAACACTGTTTAATGTTCGGATCTGGCTTTATTTCCACTAGAACTATAAAACATCACTTTATAATTTCATAAATTAATATATTTCTTATGTTATTACAACATAGAACCTACATAAGTTCATATAGATACATTTTTGTAGAATACTAGGTCGTCCCTATAGTGAATAGTATACTACGCTCGAGTAACTACAGTCTTTTAATCGAATCAAATTATTTCTACTCTAATTAATCTACAACAACTTTGTAATTTTATCTAATACATATGATAATAAGATAATCATCCACAATAGTAACCGGATACAATCATTTCAATGGTCTATTCATGAAAAGAGGAGAGTAGAGAGACATATTTGAATTAGTCTGTGGGAAAAAAAAGGGAACAACCATGTTCCTCCCAACCACGTTCCTCCCAACCATTAGAACATGGCAGCCAATGCTTATCCAATTCACCCCCTAACCTGACCATGAATCCATGAGGGAAAACTTGAAATATCATCTTCAACACTATCTTCCTCTATCAATAGTCTTTGCCTGACCTCACACTCAGTAATTGGTGTTCATAAAAACAAGTACACAATGGTCTTTTTCCCCAGCATACTAGGCAGTGTCCTACCTCCTCACATATGTTATTTATCAAAACAATCCCCCTTATTGCCTAGGTCTTTTTCCCTCTCTTGGGAATTTTCACAGGTTTCTAAATCCCTAATTTTCAGGGGCTGCTAATGGCCAAATCCTTGATTCGCCACTTGTAAAAATCATCCTTGTGGTAGTTCCAACAATTTCCCCTCTCATGGAGTCATGGTCAACTGATTTTAACATGGTTGTTCCATTTGTCCTCCTGTAGTAAATATAAAATATTTTGTTTTCATACAAGTGTGATAATCAAATAGTTAGTTGGGTCAAATCAGAATCTCTGTCCAACAGTCATAATAATTAATTACAATTTTCCAAATTCGAAATTTGGAATTTCCATAAATGGCAAAAATTTTCCAAATTCGAATTTACCAAGAATGGAATAGTTTTCTAACATTTTTTTTGAATTTTGAAAAATAATTTATTTTTGGGGATGTCACAATAGGATTGGGAGAAGAAATCGAAGAATCTATAATTGTTCAAAAGGTACTAAGATATCTTCCTATGATATTTAACCCTAAGATATCAACATTAGAAGAAATATTGGATCTAAACTCAATAAGCATGGACAAAATGCATGGAATCCTCACATCATATGAAATTAGAATTGAAAAGAAAAATACAGATGCAAAAGAAGTAGCCTTCAAAGCATCCAAAAGATCAAAGAAAAAGAAAAAGGAACAAGAAGAATATAGCAACAACAATGACATCTTGGAAGATGACGAAGAAGTGGCCAACTTCGTCAAAAGACTGAACAAGGGAACTGACAGTAGGTATAGAGGTAAGATTCATTTAATTTGTTTTAATTGTGATGGTATTGGTCATTTTGCTAACAAATGTCCTCATAAGGAAAAGAGAAATGAAGAAGGTTACTCAAAAGGAAAACATACATATAAAGGAAAAAGAACTAAAAAGAAAGTTTTCAAGAAAAGCTTATGCACCAAAGAAGACATCTCATCATCAAATGAAGATGAAGTCAGTGACAGTGAGACAGGAAGAGTTATATTCATGGCAGTAAGAGACTCTGACAAATAAGACTCTGAAGAAGAATATGAAGAAGCCGAAAAAGAATACGAAGAATTCGAAGAAGAAATTGAAGAAACAAAAGTTGACTATCGAGAAGAATTAATGTGTGCCATACAAGCTATCAGAAGAGAAAAGAAGAAAAACTAGAAACTACAAGCAGAACTAGACAAGAAAAAGGATACTCGAGAACTAGAACAAATGATCACAAAATTGAAGGTTCAAATAGAAGAAGATAAAAGAATTGATGAAGCACTCAAAGAAAAGCTGGAAGAAAAGGACAATATCATTGGAAACTTGGAAGCATATATTTTTGCAGTAAGAAAGGATATTCAAAATAAAAATATGCAAAATAGCTCAAAAGTTCTGGATGACATTATCAGTAGTCAAAAATCTCATCTTGACAAGTCCGAACTTGGATGTAATCAGATAGAAAAGGGATCAAGCTCCAAAACAACAGAGCAAGAAATATATCCAAAAAGTTATGCAAAAACAATAAAAGGGGATAGGAAGATATACAAGGAAGATTACAGGGACACTCCTCCACCAAGAAGATTCAAATTTTAGAATAAAAAACAGACAGATAGACCTCAAGAAGAAGAAGGATTCATAAGAGCACCTCTTTTCAGAAGATATTCTACTCCCAGGTATCAAACCATATTTTTTGGTTTATGTTATGCATGTAATAATTTTGGACATAAAGCTGTGAATTGTAGAGCTAACAACAGGAACAATAACAACTTTGAGAGTCATACACAAAGGGGTTATTCAAGAAGACCTAGTGAAACACAAAGAAGAAGTTACAACAGGTTTGAATCTTTGAGCAGTGAAGTGGAATGTTACCAATGTAACAATTTTGGACACATGGCCAAAGATTGCAGAATGATAGTCCTTCCTAAAGAACCTCAACAGAATAACAATAGTCACAGACAGGAACCTCAGAAAATGAAATGGATAAGAAAGAAATATTAGTATAGCAATGAAGAATGCGTAATTTCTCTAACAACTAAGAATAAGAAACACGGTTGGTATGTTGACAGTGGATGTTCAAAACACATGCCAGGTGATGGAGACAAGTTTCTTACATTACTAAAGGAAAGAGATGGATCAGTCTCCTTCGGAAATGATGATTCAACCAAAATCATTGGAAAAGGCACAGTCTAAATTGGGAACAAGAATGAAAAGACAGAAAATGTTCTACTAGTAGAAGATATGAAACATAATATTCTAAGTGTGAGTCAAATGTGTGACCAAGGTCATAAAGTTACTTTCAATTCACAAAAGGGTGAGAAATAGTTCATGTTATTAGTTGATGATTATACAAGAATGACTGCAGTTTGTTTTCTCAAGAATAAGTCAGAAGATTTTGAAAACTTCAAGATCTACAACGAAATGGTTGAAAATGAAATGGATTCAAAAATCAAATGCTTGAGATCTGATAATGGAGGAGATTTCACCTCAAAGGAAATTATGGAATACTGCAAGAATCATGGAATAAAAAGGCAATTCTTTGTTGCTAGGACACCTCAACAGAATGTAGTTGTTGAAAGAAAGAACAAGACAATACAATAAATGGCTCGAACAATGTTAATGGATTCGAAATTGAAAGATATTTTTTTGACACGGGAAGTGCATACAACAATTCACATTCAAAACAGAGTAATGTTCAGAAACAACACTAACAAAATGCCTTACGAACTATTTTGAATAAGCTAGAAAGGATGAATCTTGGAATAAGGCCATGGATGAAGAATTGGATCAAATGGAGAAAAATGACACTTGGGAACTAGTTCCAAGACCAAAGAATAAAAATGTGATCGACACAAAAAGGTTCTTCAGGAATAAATTGAATGAATATGCACAGGTTACAAGGAACAAAGCTATATTGGTATGTAAAGGATATGCACAGGTTCAAGGAATCGACTTTGAAGAGACATCTGCCCCAGTTTCTAGAGTGGAAGCAGTCCATTTGCGTTTTGCTTATGCATGATCCAAAAATATTAAAATGTATCGAATGGACGTAAAATCATCTTTTCTGAATGGGAAACTTGAAGAAGAAGTCTACATTAAACAACCAGAAAGATTTTAGTTGTCAGAAAACACAAATTATGTGTGTAAATTAAATAAGGATTTGTATGGTCTAAAATAGGCTCCTAGAGCATGGTACTCTAGACTGGATAAGTATCTGCAGCAGGCAGGATTCAGAAAAGGAAGTGCAGACACCAACCTCTACATCAAGGTAAGTCAAGGTAATATTTTATTAATTGAAGTTTATGTTGATGATATTATTTTTGGTAGTGATGATGATAGGTTAAGCCAAAAATTTGCAAAAGATATGCTGAATGAATTTGAAATGTTGTTACTTGGAGAACTATCTTTCTTTTTGGGACTTCAGATATGCCAAAGAAACCAAGGAATTTTTATTTATCAAACCAAGTATATCGTAGAAATGCTAAAAAGGTTTGGTATGGAAGATTGCAAACCAGTTTCAAGTTGAGCAAAGATGATGATTCGAAGTCTACAAATCAGAGGCAATATAGGTCAATGATTCACAACCTACTATATGTGACGACATCCAAACAAGATGTAATACATGCAATTGGACAGGTGAACTATTTCAAGAAGTGCCAAAGGAATCGCATGTATTAGAAGTGAAGAGGATTTTTCAGATATCTCAAAGGAACAAAGTAGTTTGGATTATGGTATCCAAAAGGAAAGGATCTATCACTTATTGCCTACATAGATGCAGATTGGGTAGGTTGTATTGATGACCGATGAAGCACCAGTAGAGCAACATTATACTTGGGTGAGTGTTTAGTATCATGGCTAAGAAAGAAAAAATCATCAGTATCCTTATCTACAACCGAGGCAGAGTACATTGCAGCAACATCATGTTGTACACAGGTTCTTTCGATGAAATAAACTCTAACAGATATACAAGTTGAGTATGATGAGCCCATTCCAATCTATTGTGATAGTGCACATGCCATCAATATCTCAAATAATACAGTGATGCACTCCAAGACAAAGTACATTCCAATCAAGTAGCTCTTTTTATGAAAATGGGTTGCAGAAAAGAACATCAGAGTTGAGTATCTGGGCACAAAAGAACAAGTGGCAGACATATTTACAAAACCACTTCCACGGGAAGCCTTTGAGTATATTTTCCACAGACTCAGAGTTATTTCTAATCCAAAATGAATTATTTTGAATTATTATATTATATGTATTAGATGTACACGAGGAAGCACCATAAGAAGACAATTCAGTCAGGGGGAGCATCTCCAGATGAAAAGATACCTTTTCCATTGATGACAAAGGGGGAGATATTTATCAGAGGCATGGTTCCAGGGGGAGAAGATTTATTAGATGCAAAGAACAGAGGCATGGTTCCAGGGGGAGCATGAGTGATA
This sequence comes from Picea glauca, assembly GCA_000966675.3. Taxonomy (NCBI): domain Eukaryota; kingdom Viridiplantae; phylum Streptophyta; class Pinopsida; order Pinales; family Pinaceae; genus Picea; species Picea glauca. The sequence goes on from JZKD02S1797971.1 coordinate 356,062, forward strand.
TGATTTTAGTATTTCATCAGAGTGTTTCCATCAATGCCAAAGGGGGAGATTGTTTATTAAGGTTGGTTTTCATTGATGTCAACCCTTGAAGAAAGCCCCGTATCACAAATGTTGGGTAATGGACCCAAGAGTTTTTGATGTAAATATGGCTCGTTATTGTCTTGTCATGGTTGATAATAAGTAGAAATGGATGAACTCCAAAGTGGTCCCCTTATGGTGAAATCCCTCACGGAAAGACGCTTTGTGGATTGAGTTATCCTAGAAGTATGGTTAGAGAACACATCCTTATTTGTTGAATAATGATATTAAGGTCGGTGAATTTTTCAGTCAAACTATCCTATATGGATAGTTCTTTTCATGCCATTTATTCTGGTACATGGAACGTCACATAACTCCTCACAGTTAGAGAGTTATGGTCATGAGAATTTGGAGAACTCGGGTTTGGGTCATGGACCCAAGTTTATTTGATGGATAATGGTATGAGTTTTGATATATTTTCAGGTAATACTATTCTATATGTATTTTACATGTCATTCCATTTCTGGTGGTATGTTTAATGTCACATAACTCCTCACGGTTTGAGAGTTATGGCCTTACGAAGTTGGAGGACCCTCTTATGTCATCTAGAAGCCCCAAAAGGTCAAAGTAGTCAAAGTGGTTTAAGAGATTTTAGAAGGTAAATAATAAAGTGAATTTATGAGTGTACTATAATTCAAAGTGAATACAAAATAAATTGTTTAAATAATAAATTTAATGGATAAATTAGAAGTGGGTTAAGCCTAAAATAAAGAAAGTGGGCAAAGTGACCTAGAATATGTTTTTAAGGAAGCTACTTGGAGAGTATAAATAAGAGGCAATGCTCTCTCATTTTAGAAACACTTGAGCATATTGAATACCAATAGCTGTCCGAGGTAACAAAAGGATATCTAATTCGAATTTCTAAGGGAAGGAGAAGAAAAGAAGGCCGGAATTCAATGAAGGATAAATTCTTTTGATGATGCTTTCTAAGGTATGTTATTAACAGGTCATCTGATCATTTTCACAATAACCATTTGTATAGACTAACTCAAATTGTGAAATTGTGATTCCATTGAGGAAACATATCCAAGTATCTATGGTAAAAAAATCATATTGTGGGTCATTGTATTTTTGGAGTTACACTCCGTGGAAACTAGGGTTTGTGGCTAGTCCTGAAACTAGTCAAAAACAGGTGTTTCGGGTAAAAATGTCATAACTTATTTCTAACAAATCCAAATTCAGTAAGACAAAATGTGTTGGTTATAGTACAATATTTAGTATTCTTTGCAATAGTTTCAAATTGATTCAACAAATATTCCGTGTGGGGCACGCTCTACAAGGTCTCTCTCTAGAATAAGACGAAATTCAATAAGGTATGCCATTTTTGCTATAACTACTTTTATGAGAGGTTCCAAGTAGTGACACATGGAGGAATTTCATAAAACAAATTGAAGAACATTTTGTATCAGTTTCAGATATTTATTCATTACAAGTACAAAGTTATGATTGTTTCAAGTTAGGGTTGTTGACTAATCCAAAACTAGTCATGTGAGACTAAAGAAAATCTTGATGTAAATGATAGTATCTTGTTGTTTAAAGTTAAGGAAGGTTTGCAGGTATGTGATCATATAAACCATGTCTATTAAAAAGTTATAAATCATATTTGGATGATGAAATTGATGAGGCATTTTGGTTGAGGTACAAGTTGGGAACATGGTTGAGACAAGTAGTTGATGAGTTGGCACATACATGAGGTGTATAGTTGATTATGTTGGTAAATATTGATGAGTCACAGTTGATGCGTAGTTGACACATGATTGGTACATACTTGGTACATGGGTTGTTGCACTTTTTTATGGTACAAGTTGATTACATATTGTTTGGTACACGTTGGTGCATGGTTGATGCACTTGTTTATGGTACAAGTTGGTGCATGGTTGATGCACTTTTTTATGGTACAGGTTGATTAGAGGTTGAGGTATAGGTTGATGCATGGTTGATGTATGGTTCAGGTTTATTGGTACAGGTTTACAACGGTATATCTCACAGTGATAGTGTGGCAGTGGTTCCATCATTCTGCTTCTACTTCAGGGCGGTTGGATGGGGCAAGGATAGGTGGTTGTAGCCTGTTATCCCTGATTTCTAGGGATAACTAGGAGATCATGTCTCTAGGCCCACTTTCCCTATACATGGACTATCGAGAGCGATATTGACCTGAGCATGGCCCTGGAGGGCCCATCCTTCTTCTTCTTCTTCATCAGATTTGTCCTATTAGCAACAATAGTATCCATCACCAACGACTTGGAATTGCATCAGATAAGACTCTTGCTCCATGAGGTAATTGGTTCAGGTATCATGGTATGTGTCATATTTGATCATTATAACTTTCAGATATATGCATCAGGTTCCTTACATTTCTGACAACTTCTTCGACCTTACACTAACCCACTTGACCATTGTTGGGGAAATTAACGGGGTGCCCTAGCAAGCTTGTACCCATAGGTTTTGGTTAGCCACCAGGGGGGATGTGAAGAGCCATCGTTCGCTCCCACCATATTATCATTTTACATCTTATCTCCCATACATCCATCCCACTACCCTAGTCCAAGAATTAGGATGGCCTATTCGAGGGGTTACACTTTGTCTTGTGGGAAGAAGGGGCTAAAGGCCTAGGAGGTAAAAGCAGCTGGTAAAAGATAAAATACATAGGAAATAAAACCTAGAGATGTCTCGCCCAGGGATCCCCGAGAAGGCAATAAAAGGCCTCTCGATAAGAAACAAAAGGGACCTGAAGAAAATAATAAAACAAGACCTAACCAAGAGGATGGGAGGTCTCATCACGAGCCGGCCCATTATGTTCATAGGTATCTAGCAGTATGACATTGCCATTATCTAGTTACCACGCCAAGGCAATGACCCTTGGTTGCATGACCAAGGGAAAGGGGGTCTCATCACGAGCCATCCTTATCATTTTTGCGAAAATACTCATGGGTAACACTGTCATCTCTGGTCACCACGCCAAGGCAGTGTCCTCTGGTCAGACCTTGAAGCAAAAGGAAAGAAAAAGTAATAAATAAAGAAAGAATAAAGGAAATAAGGGGCTTGGAAAGAATTTCATCCATGACAGGTACAACTCACCTCCTACAAAGGACCCACGGATAATACCTACCCCTGGTCTTCACTGTGTCTGGACATCCTTAGATTATACCACCTCATATTACATGGCTTGAATGATGTCCTTTGTAAACTTTCCTCTTCTTATGGATGCTAGCCCAATAGGTTACCTTGTCTTTCTTCAGCTTTGTATAGTAGATCAGTGTAATATCTTTGAGCTATTAGAGGATATGCTAGGGGTTTTATGCATGTATTTGATGAAATTAATGATGGAATATGATTGACATTGCTATGATACCGAGGACTAATGAGACCATGGAGGTAGAAGTTTCTGATGTGCAAGACCATGCCCGACAGACAAGTACCAATGGACCGGTACACATGGGGAGATGATTAGCTCGGACCTCCATGGGGCTGGAGAGCCCATCATATGGTTGTTGGGATCCTATCAATGGAAGAGACAGGAAAATGTCATGATGAGCCTTTGCACATGAAGAAAAGAAGGACCTTCCACCCAGGACACTTTGGCTGAGCTCGTCCTAGCGGGGATGACCCACTTCATATGGAACGTTTTCCTCTTGATGGATAGGACGTCACGAAGGAGATCTGGATGTCACCTTGAGCGTGTGGTATCTTGATGGGTTACTGGCACGTGTGGCAGCTTGGAGGAGCCCTAAAAGGGCTAACATCTAACTTCTGGATGCTGGACATGCCCAAAAAGGGCCAACGTCTCCCTCAGAAGGGCTTGACATCCCACCTTTTGCTCATTTTGTGTCTTTTACTTAGTAGTTAATGTAAAAACAATGTAAATTTTGTAGTCAGACTTGTCGGCTATTTTAATGACCTATTTTGTAAATTAAAGGTCATGGATTGATGATGTTTTTCCCTCATTTGGACATAACACAACTCACTCTCTTGTGAGATCTGATTTCTTGCGCCTTACTAGGGTAAATTTGGTGTTTAAGTGAGGCGCACTTGTCCTTGGAGGATTTTTCTTGGCATTTATGGCATTTCTCTCAAGGAAGGTTTACAACTAGGGTTTTCACATGCTTTTATTCATGATATGTAAGTGTTTTTCCTATAAAACTTCTTGATTGAATGGTTGTAGGTTAGTATTCTTGCATTTACTTATAAATTTGTTGATCTTAAAACCCTAGGTAGGAAGCACACAAGTAGGTCATTCTTACATGTCCCCTTGTTGAGAAATAGTTTTCAGCCATTGAAGAAAGAAGATATAGCCTAGTTGTTGCTACACTTGTCTTCCTTTCTCTGAGCTAGCATTGACGTTATAGGTTGAAAAGAAGAGACGTGCTAGGCCTAGTTTGACTACACCTAGGGTTTCACCTTCTAGGGTTTGAAGGCCTTGCCTTTGCAACACTTTCTCCCTTAAATTTATACTTTGAGCTAGCCGTTTTTCCAAGTTTATTTAGAGAAGGAGGAAAGAGCACGAGGCCTTGCTTAAGAAACACCAAAGTGAGCCTCTTTCCCCTAGAGTTTTGATTCTAGGGCCCTGCCTTTGCACCACCAAAGAACCCTACCTTCCAGTCTCTAAGTTTTCATCCTCCCGAGACCTTGTGCCCTTACTTTTGACTCCATATACCCTAAGGCACTGGTTAGATCTCCAACATTGAGCCTCTAGTGTACAAAACCACCTTTTAAAATTTAATTTCTGAAACCCTAACTAACTAACCCTAACATTGCTAACCTAGGATGGCGTCATAGTTGACGTAGCACGATTTTGAGTCTTATAAGAAATTGAGTGAGGACGTCAAGCATTTATTGAACAAATTATTGATTGTATATATTTTTGGCTTGGTCATTTTGGTAGATATTGATGAATTGATGATCTTTCATAGGCTAATTAACAGAACATTGACTTCATCTTGTAACTATTGCATTGCTTATTGATTGAAATCAGATAGTTAAAGAAGTACTAACCCTTTGAGTTATAGCCTACAAACATATATATTTTGTTGTTATTGTCTTGTTCCGAGCAGGTGTTTTCAACAGGGCCTATCTGATACTGGTGGTAACCTGTGAGGAGGGAAATCTCAAAACTTGACCTTGTATCCTTTGCCTCTTCAAACCCCAGGTTACCGGGGACGTCTCCCCTGGGCTAACCTCCCTAAACAGAAAGAACTGCCCCATCGAGGTGACATTGGGTGGGGAAGGTTCCTGTTACGCCAGTTTGTCCTCTATCCTGTAGCCTGTGACCTAAACTACAAACTGTGCGATAACATAGCCAGGGATGATTTTAAGGACGAAATTTATTTTAAAATGTATAAACCTTGGAGATTCTTACTAATCCTTCATATACCAACTATACAATGTTGGTGATATTTTTGTAAAAATATTCAAATTTATAAGGATTTTATATAGTTTGTATAAAATTTTGGCGATTTTTAAGGTAAAATAATTTTATCCTATAAAATTTGGCCAATCATTTTTAGAAAAACAAATATTTTTTTGGGGAAAACCATGGAAAATTAGCCCATGAGAGAAACTTATCCCCTAAAATAATCCTTGGTTGTAGCCACCTTCTGATTGTAGCTGGAGAACATAGGGGGTTGTAGCCTATTTCTAGTTGTAGCTAGAGAATTAGGGAGTTGGAGATTCCCTTTGGTTGTAGCCTGAGAAACTAGGGGGTTGGAGCCTCCTTCTAGTTGCAGCTAGAAAACAAAGGAAGTTAGTGCTTACAATGAATTTAATTCTTCAAGACATATAACAAAAAGCATTATGTGGTTTTCTCCCGATTTGGTTTTCCATGTAAAACACTGGTGTACTGTGTATGTGTGTGATTGTTCATTTCTTATTGCTCATTATTGCATAATAATTCTACATTGATATAACACTTGGATTATTTGAAGAAAAAGTATTATAATTATGCTATTACTAATTCACCCCCCCTCTCAGTAATCCAATTAATTATTAAATAAAATAACAGTCGACGTACCAATTCCCATGGTCGCATCTATACAATTCATCCATGCAATGGATACATAATACCATATGAAAATGTCATGCATTCCACCATGATGATTTGGACGGTCCGACCAACGCCTCAACACATAATCCACAGACTTCCTACTGCTTTCCTAACTATTTAGATACCTTCCTTTTCAACCCAAACACAACACCAACAATATAATCCTTAAGTTCTCTTCAGTGTCGACAAAGAGGTTGTAGTCCAAACATCATATATAAAGTAGATACCATTTATCACTCACACAAAACTATATCCCTTCCATATCCAACCATATTATGGTCTCATACATGACTAGCTCTATGTATATTCATTGTTATAGAAGGAGTATGTCTCTTGAATTAACTCGGTTGTGATCCCATAATCAATCATAACATAATATGCAACCAACATTTTATCTAAATGCATTCTAGCATAAACAACATTTACATACTCTAGGCCTTTGGCCATTACATATCAATTTCAATATCAAAAAGTATCTGAGGAAATTCTTACCTCAATCCCCTTCAACATGTATGCATCGAAAGAAACTAAATGCATGCATGCATGGTTTTTATCCACCTATTTGTTTCTATCTGATCAACTGATATTTGTATAATCTCACAAACTTTCTCCTTCATCATTTTGATCACCATTCTCACCACCCTCATGGGTATTCACCTAGATGGGATTTATAAGCAACAACAACATCCATATCTTTAACCATGCTATATCATTTTTCCTGAATACATAATCCATAATTAGTCATACTCAATTCCCATGACATCATTATTTCATAATAATAGACTATTCTAAGTTCACAACATGTTATATTCATATACAATAATGTGCAATTATACATCCATAAGCACCAAGCATTTATTGTCAACATGCCTACTAATGCATATGCATTTTAACTTCATTGTATGCCTCATTCACTCTAGTGGATTTATGATTTAATTCACTTATTTATTTATTTATCTATGTTGTAGTTGGTTTCCCTTGAACTCCTTCAAATCCTTGCCTTGTGTGCTCTGATTATGCTCATATGCACTATTTTTCCCTGGTCTAAACACTTTTCAGCCAAGTTCCACTTGGCCATTCTTCAATCCAACCAATGTGTTCCATTTCCAGCAGCCTCTCCTAGGAAATCATATCCAACTTTACCTTTCTCGAAACATTCCATCACCCTGGAATGAAGTAGCTCAAACATTCCATCACCCTACTACAACATTCTTGAATCAAATACTATTACTCCTAGTTGTCCATTAGGTTAATTCATTAACATTTCCCTTTGAAACCATACCTTTCACAGTTAATACCATTTCCAAATGGAATTCCATTTTCATTCACTGACACTTTTCAAGTGAGAGAGAATTTCAATTTCTCTGCATTTGCATCCTGCTTCGACTGTGAACTCTGATATTAGAAGTGGATTTCTTTCACTGAGTACTTTTAGACAAGTATATAAGTCATATCTAACAAATCCTTCTGTGTAACTCCTATGCTTGACACATAGAGATTATTCACGCACCGCCTCTTAAGATCTTTGTTTTCTTCCACATCAAGCTTGCAACTATCTACACATATCTACCTTTAAGGCTATGGAGCCTTACTTTTCCTTTCTATGCCCATTACTGACATTATTCACCTGCTAGCTTCATGTCCTATGTGAGGATTCTTTCTTTTGTAGTACCTACAATTTATTCGCAATCTGGACTATCAACATAATAATTCTTCTATTATGCTCTTCTCGAGTTCTTTATCCACTTTCCATTACTTTCTTTGTAGCTCTTTATTATCTCATCCAATTTTATTAATCTATGTCATGCCTCCATGACCCTAACATCTTATCCTATTGTTGAATTGATCTGGTTATACCTCTAATCCTCAAAAATCTACAAGAATCCATCTTGTTAGAATTATACATATCATACAAAATTGTCAATTAAATTTACAATTGCCTTTTCTATTTAATTTATGAATAAAATATATCACAGTTATCGAAATTAGAATAATTCCAGGCCATTCTCCTCTGAATCCGCCTTCCAAAGGCTATAATTTCTCCCCAATCAGATATATGAGTTCAAAGTTAGGGCTCCCCAAAAAACCACTTTCATCCCCCTTAGCTGATACATCAAATTGAATTCCTCACAGACACTTCCTTCAAACCCCTTCCCTAGGTGACCAAGGATCAAACCTATAGGATTAATCTTCCTTAGCATTTTTCTTTCTTCAACACACAAAAAAATCGACCACTAGCCCCCTTTTACTTCGACCAAAGTCTCAAAGGACCAAGGGATATGAACAAGCGCTTTGTTGGAGGTGCTTATCTGAAGATTTGGGACATCAGGGCTCTGGGTATTTGGGCCTCTAGGGTTTCACCTTCATCACACTTCACATTTCCTAATACATCAAACTGGAGAATCTTTCGAATGGACACTCCTTCGGAGCTTCGATGCTCTGGAACTTCGAGATTCACATGTTCCTCTTATTCCACATAACATTCCCTCCCCACGTCAAACTGACAAAATCCCAAAGCAACTCTTCAGATCATAAGTACTCCAGTGCTATGGAGCTTCAAACTTCAGAGGTTTTTACAACAACATACTCCCTTGTCCCTGAGTGTCGAATCTCTGAACTTTCAGAGTCGCATCAACAAATACACACCAAGGGTAATACATTCCCAAAATGTAGAGATGACACGTGGCATAATCTACGGGTGACACATTGTAAGTAAGAATTGGCACAAACGATATGTCAATATCATAAAACATGATGACACGTGGCATGGATGAATTGGGTCCACATCACCCTCAGTGACGTCAGCATGTCACGTCACTCTGACGCTCCTGGACTTCGTCAAGTTCGATCTTTGAAAGTTTCTTCTACCACACACCTCAAAACCCCTAAATGTCGAACTCGCAGACTCCTGGTCTGTCACTCTCTGGATATTTCAGACTTCGGGCTTCGGGGGACTTCACCACATACCATTACAAATATCCCAAACCGTTGAAATTTTCAATTGTGCTTCTCTGGAGTTTCAAGGGCTCCGAAGATTCAAGGCTTCGAGCTTTGAAGGATTTTTTTCCAACTCCATCCAATATTTCCTCTGAACGTCAAACTTCTGAACAATTGTTAATATGCAGGCACATGTCCCCAAACTGTGAACGGTATGGATTGACTACAAACTTTGAGACATCGGAGAAAACTTCTCCAAGTGACATAAGGACTAAAAATATCGAATGTCGAATATTTGATCATTTGTAGACATGCATCCCAGAAAACAAATGATCATTATTTTCTCTGGAGTTCGAGACTTCAGTAGATTTTCTTCCTTGAAGCTTAAGGAATTGCTTCTCTTAGAGTGTCGAACCTCCAAACTGTCATGATATTTATGGCTCATGCTTGCTCACTCGCAAATCTAACAGCTAGGATGTGAACTTCTCCACTATGCCTCACCTCTGGATCTATGTCTGATCCAACGACCTAGATCTATCCTTGGAGAAATCCAATGGTCAAGTAATCCTCCCTATGATCTATGACATAGTGTCACTCCAAGAGTTTGGAGCTTCAGGGATTTTACCTCCTTTTCATCAAAGACTTAAAATTTGTCAAAGAAATGAAGTCCGAAGGAATCCGGTGCTTAACGACCCTGCACCTTCTCCAGATCCGATGACTGTGAAGGATTTGTTTTCTCCCAAAAATATCTAGTGGTCCAAATCTAAACTTTATTCCACAGTGGCGATCATTCCCGAATTTGAAAGGGATGGTCACAATTATTCAATACATTACTAAGGATCTCATACATTCTAGATTTTGTGTGGACTTTACAACTCGATTCCTCTTGAGCATCAGGACTGCAAGGTCCTAACTCGATCCCAACCATAATATCCTGCCTAATGGATCCAACCCATTTCAGCCTAGTGTTTCAACCTGTAGCTATGATACCAATCTGTAATGTATCCGACCACCCACAGGTCGGTCTAGGCCAGTTAAATATGATGCAACACACCCAACCACCAGCAGGAAGGGCATGCTACACTCCCAAGGCTCAATTATCTAAACATATCTCGAATTCTAACAACATTTAATCTGAAAAAAGCATGAAATAACCACATTCATTAATTAGGATCCATGCTACAACATAAAATAGATACGAAACGCGCCATGCAGAACAAATAATCGAAAGTTAAGCACATTACAAATACATATCTCAGAGATAATTAAATCCACAATGGAAATAAACATTACATAGAAAACACAAAGAACACTTATATTTACAAGAAAATCATCACAAACTAGTTGTGGACCAAGGACGTTCCTCCCAACCATAGACATTATTGTTCTTTTACTCTCAACAATAGGTCACCCCCGAGCCATGGATATGAATCCAAATGGATGGGTCCTAGGCCAAGTCTATACACACAATAGTTGGCTAACTAGCTCTCAGGTTTATGAAACTCACAACAAGTCTGAAATTACATCTCTCTTTCCCCCTCATCCCACACAACCCAAATAAATTAACACATTTCTCTTCCATGCAGCCCCTGAGGCTATTTGATTTCTCTCTAGGGCTCTAGTGCTACTAGTTAGGAAATATCACAGCTGGAAACTCCAAGGATTCTCAACTGTGGAAATTTCTATCCAAACTGACATCAAACTCATAACTAACAGGCCTTCCATCACTCAATCTATCATAGGCCTTTCAACACTCATAGAAATCCAAAGTACACCATATCTCTTCTACCTAGCCTACACAACCCAAGTGAATGGACCCCGTTCTTTGCCACGTAGTCCCTATGGATTTTTCATCCCTTCCAGGTCTCCAATGATTTTGGTCAAGAATCTCCATGTTGGTACTCTTAGGATTCACAACTATGAGCAAACTTAACAAAGATCCACCCAAACAACCATTTGTATCCATGCTCATACCAAGAGCACACGAATAAGCCTAAATGAGTGATAAAAAAGGAAGAAGTAGAACAAGGGGAGAAAGATGAAGAAGACCCAAACAACCCCCAAGGGATGTTTAAATTACATGAAGAGAAGAGCCACATGGTATCCCTCACAAGAATCTCATGTAACCCCTTTTCTCCATAAAATCAATTATGGGTAAAATAAAATAATAATAAAAATACTTGTCCCCACAAGCCCCCTCTCTCATGGAATCATAGCCCCCTATCTCTTTTGTCCTTGTTCGTCTTGCAACCAATGATGTATTTTATTAATGTATGTGAAGTATTACATTTCCTAGGCACTCTGTACCTTTTTCAAATTTACTGGCTCACCAGCCTAAGTCACAATTACGTAATACATTATAGTTCATAAGGGTTAAAAATGGGATGTTACACATGATATCAAGGATTGAGAATAATAATAAAGGAAGAAAGCTATTATTAAAATAATATTATTATTGCTGAAATGAAGAGGTGCATTGAAATACACATTCTTTCAATGTCATACACCTTTTCAATGGCTATATAAACAAAATCTTGTGTTGAAAAAAGATGAATCTCGGTGGATCAAATACAAATACAATGGATTGAATGAAAATTCATTGTTTGTCAGGTTTGTGCCTGTTTACAAGATGGGTCTTGTTATGAGGGTTGGATTCCTCACTTCTCAATTGGATCTGAGAACTACAAGCTAGGTCTTGTATCTGAGAGATGGATCTCTCATATTCAGTTGGTGTTGAATATTTTGATGATTGGTATCATATGTACTTATTCAAGTTTTATAAGTATATGATATTTATTCTTATTTATACAGTTGGTGTTTTTATAACTATTATATATATTTATAAATAAATAATTGAAATACATATATGTTTTTCGAGTTATTTATGAAATCCGAAAAAGTGTAAAAATTATCCAAAAGGTCAAAACACTGAGTCACCCCCCCCCCCCCTCTCAATGGCAGTGTTTGTTTCAACAACTTCCACTATTATCTTGAATATATGTCTTATACCATGGGGAATTCTAGTCTATGTATATCATTTTATCCCACTAATTTATCTCAAGTGGATGGTTGCTTGAAGTATGAGCCTAGGGAGGCTTTCCAAGACTATGAAGCACCTCGGTCTAGAATGATGGTTATGTCAGGCCGTCATTATCTTGGCTTGTCTTCAGGAATTAACAATTTTACTAGAATACCAATTTTCTCACCAAATATGCTTCATAGAGATTCTATGCATGGTTCTTATTTGGTATGCTACTTTCCTCTAGACTACCTCCATCAATATTATGATAGTTGTGCAATATTTTATGATAGAATTGAAGCATGGTTGGAGGGATCTTACTCAGATAGATCTCCCATGAATTATTAGTATGATTTCTTTAATATGGTGAATAGAGAATTTGGTGTTTTATTTTTTCGTACATTTACTCTTCTTTTTCTCCAACTCTTGTTACTAATATTTTATGATGAACATATATTTGGAGGCTTGGAATTATATGGTTGGATACATTGGCATTATGAATTCATATCGTTCATTTTTCATGAATTATACTGTAGTATAGGAGTAGGGTAGAATAGGCTAATGACTTTTCGTTGCATAACATTAGCTTTGCTTTCTAGTTTTTAATTAAGTTTTTTTTTTCCTTTTCGTTTTTATTACTATTGGATGAATAGTAAATAGAGTTATCAGCATAGGTGGATAGAAATAGAAGGCTCACACACTAAATTGTCCATTGGATGGATTTTTTAATGTAATTTTGATATGGGAAAAAATGTTTTATTTTCATTCTCGAAAGTTTATATGTGATGGGGTAGTTTTCAGATCACTTATTCTATGCATGTTCACCATGTCAAATTGTTTTTAAGCATTTTTTCATCTTACAATTGGGATATTTTAGATAAAAGATGATATTCAGTCCCTCTTGTGGTGCAAATGAGCACTCAATTTTGTTTCATCCTAGTATATACATTATTATAATTTGAAGTTTTGCTTGAATTAATTAGAGTGGTAATCTTGTTGTCCCATACAGAATGAATTGAAATTTTGAGTGATTAATTTTACCCATATGAAATTAAACCCACTTCAACTCCTTGTAATTTATTGGGATGACTATTTGATCATGGGTTGGAGATATCTAAATGATTACTTATCCATTCACTTTTTTCTTTGGTTACATTCAACCAAAAAAAATTGTATGGACTTTTTCTTAGCATAGTGAGCTTAGATCATTTTTCTTTGAGCTGATTTCTTTCATCACTTTTAGATTTAAAATTTGGGCATTGGCCACACATAGATTATGCTCTTTTCAGTTAGTATTTCAAGGATGATTTTACCTATTATATTTCACCTTACTTGATCCAAGTTTCCTCTTATACACAACATTAAGAGAAATTCTTTTAGATTGTTTGGATGCATGTTTTAACATTATGGACAACATTGGTATATTGATCTTCTTACTAGAATCTCTTTCAGAAAATTCTTGAGAATCAATAATTTATTCCCCAATTCCCTAGTTGAATAAAGATTCAATCTTATCATTTCCACTTCAACGAGATTTCATACTTGTTCTTTCTCAAATATCATCTTCCCATCCTTTGGATTTTTTTTATTTTAAGTCACTCGTTTTGGTTGCATTCCTGGCTGATCTGATTTTTATCATGGATTAATAATATCTCACATGACTCATCATATTTAAATCATCTAAATTCTTGGGGGTTTTAAATACCTTGATCGAAAATGTCAATTCAACTTCTAAGATTCTTAAATTTAAATTTTCAACATTTGTTTTAATCTTAGCCATGATAATAATTTCCAAGATGTGAATTTCTTGTGAGTTGTAACTCATCAATTTAATGGGCTCATAGTCTTTAGCATTCCTTGGACCCAAAATATCATTTATTCATAACTTGGAAAGATAAGCATGTCTGGTTCATGATTGGAATATCTCCTATTTTATCTTTATTGCTCATGATCTTTTTTATTTCATTTTCCGAATTGTCTTCCTAATTCTTTTAAATGGAAAATCTACCCACTAGAGAGATTGGTTGCATACTCATTTACATTTCATTTTTAATTTACTAATACATATGTAAGATGTAGGAAGTGAAATGAAAATTTTGTCTCCTTGGAACACTCTTGGAAACTTGATGATAACAGTCTCATGGACTTTCCCATCATGCAAAACTTTAACTCATTAGGAATCAGACTACTTTAGTTAATTCATTCATTTATGATTTTTAATTATATCTTTCATTGATGATGGGGGAGTCAATCCATCTAAGATGTGATCCGAGATTAATCAAACCTATCCAAAGTGTCTTAATTTATACCATTTCCATAATGATTTCCTCTTGCCTCTAATAAGGTTTAAGATGATCATACCAATGCTTCACATTATTATTATTAATGACAAGAGGAAATAAATGCTTTTTCTCGCAAGAATGATGATTTTGAATCAAATTTTTATTTATATTGTAAGCATGACCAATATTGGTATTGGATATGTATATTTAGGAGATGGGTGAAATTAAAGTTTTATGGTTCCATTTGATTAAATTGTTTGATTCAAATTGCATGAACAAGACATTGTGTCTAAGGATCTAAATATTACAACAATCAATGACACTATGTCTCATGTCGAAGAGAGTATTGTGTGAAAGCACACAGTGGTTATATCTCAAGCAGAAGGTTGTGATATTTGATTGAATGGAATAAATATGAACAATTGAATGATTGCACTAATGTTATGTTAGTACATGAGTTTCATGACAACCAGCATAGTTTAGTTTTACATTAGCTTAGCATGTTATTCTTAGGATTAATTTAATTTTCCTTTTTACTTTTCTTTTAGTTGAATTTCATTTTAATAAGTTAGTCATCTAGAGGAATATTTTTTCACAAATTGTCTACTAGTTGATCATGCCATTCTTTTTTATTATGTTGGTTGGGCCTTGTGCAATGAGAAACTTGGTATATTTATTTTTCTCTTTAATGAAGGAAACTTAGGGAAGTTTTAATCTAAACTTGGCTTCTCGGATTCCTTTGTTACATTTTTTAATCAACCTTGTCTCCAACTCAAAGCTCATCCAAAATATAGTCTCATTCATGCATTCAAATGTTGGTTTCTGATGTAGTTGATATTTGGAGTCATTTTCAAGATTATCTTTTATGACCTCCATAATTGTAATGTCTCATATTGGATTCATCAAATTGAATCATATGAATTCTTGGGATTAATAATATTTTTTATGGAAAAGAAAAATTGGTGTTTTGTTAATAAATATGAAATGTATTTTCTATTGTTAAAGATTCATTATTTTAAAATGTGCGAAGGACTTTCTCATGCCAGTAAATATTGAGATCTTATGGGTTTGTGGAATGCTTCATGTAATTGAATTTTTGAAAATTTGATTTGAATAAATCTCCATTAACCCATTTTGATAGATTTCTATAAGATTTTTCTTGTTTCAGTAAATGACAATTAGATTTGAGGATTATGTTGTGAATTTGTTTTTCACTAGATTATCAATTCTCTTAGTCTTGATTGTTGTTCATTTCATATATTTACCGTGTGAATATTTATATTGGACTTGATGTTGAATGGTTAATATTTCTTGACTAATTATTTCCCTTGGCTTAATTTCCAATATTTCAATGAAAACACTTATGTTGATGATCCTCATAATGTGTCCCATGCTGCTAGGACTACAAGCATATATTTCAAGATTAATGCTTCTCGCAATGACTAACAAAGTATTGCCTTTTGGATTTTCTTTCAGTTTAATATAGTCACTGCATTTATTTTAATTTGGAAATAATTGTACTTCTTTATTTTCTTAATTTTTCTACCATTATAGTGGGTTCATATCATTATACCATCAGGGGTTAATGATACAATCATTCGGTGATCCAAGTCAATAATCAAAATGGAAATAAATACCTTGGTGAAAAATATCAATCCAACTTCTAAGTTTCAAAATTCGGCATCTCAAAAATCTTATTTCACTAAGATCTTATCCATGGTAATAATATCAAAGAGGTGAATTCGTTAATTTATCAATTATCTTGGGCATTTCAACTATTTGGAATTTTGTCACTATAAAATCTCAAATATGTTGGAACAAAAGCTTGGGTAGATATCAATTTTATCGATCACTACTTATTGTAGTTTTGTTGATTTTTGTTTCTAGGTTATGTCTTCAATTTTTTTCTCGATGGGTCTTAGCTTAATGTGAAAACAATATTTAATAAATATTTTTCCCTTATCCCAATTCTTGGAGAGAGAATAATGATATTTTTTTGTATGCCATTCATACTATGTTGTTGCCACCATATTTATTACTTTTTCTTGGGTTCTCTTATTATGTTTTCAGCCAGTTTTCATTCTTTTTTGAGGACTGGAACTATAGATTTAGGTTTATTTTAGTTTATTTCTCTCTTCATGGATTGGATTGAGTTTTATTGGTTTCTTTCTACTTGTACATATTGCTTCCATCATTTAATTCAAATGTTGATATTTCCTTGAGATGATTTGACTTTTTAGTATGCCTTGGGGATTACTTTTTAAATTTGAGTGAGGGGATGGTCCAATTATGGTCACACATTGAAAATATTTTTAACAAATCATAATATTCATGGGATGCTCTATACGACTTAAAATTCATGAATTTATTAGCTGTGGGTATGGACAGATAGTTGTGGTGGAACACATGTGCATATTGAGCATACCATGATAATCCATAAGTATAGGAAATTGTTTGTATACCCTTTTATTTGAGCTCCATTCACTTCATATTAATATTATGGCCAACACTATAATGGTTTTTGGGGATACCGACAGTTTAAACTAAAATGCACAAAATCTACTAAAAAAATCAAAGAAATTCTCATATCACCCTGCTTCTTTGACACCCAATTTTCATATGCATATCTATGTATAAATATAAAAGGGTGATCATATTTTGAAACAAATGAAAGTTGAAAGAATTATTAATAGTGTGGGAAGTACAAGTAAACCCATCGAGGCTATGGATGCTTGTTGGTAGTGGGAATATTCTTGTATGGTGCCAAGGAACTTTTTTGGGGTTATGTGCACTCGCTGGTAGGAAAGCAATGATGGGAAAAGAGAGATGAGGACCACACTTATGAAGATGTTTTCCTATTAAAAACCATGAAAACCCATGGATAAAATAAAGCCAATATAAAATGTGTAGGAAGTAAAAGAATTTACCACTCTAATTGGATCTTTGAAAAGGGTGTGTTAGATTACATGTACTCAAAATATTGGGTTATATATTTTAGAAATTTGGCACCATTCTGGTACCCATGATTATTGGAAATTTTTATGTAGTTTGTTGAGATTATATTTAGAATTCATATATTTGAAGTAAATTTTGTAGAGTTGTACTGATAGAGAAAACTAGTTCTTCCAGTGTGTTGCAATTTATTGAGGCCACAACAACCCCCCTTTAATTTTTCTTTTACAAGCGAAAGGAAAGGGACCCTCTACTAAAATTCCATCCCTAATGTATAATCCCCTACTTCTTGAACCTAATTCTAATTCTTTATCTTCCTTAAGGGACTTGGGGATTTTATCTTGACTGATAATCATCTTGGATGAGTTTGTTTTTGGAGGATTTTCTAAATGAATAACTTAAATTTTGCATCTTATTGCTTGCATGTTGTGCTTATTGTCTTCATATTTAAGCTCGTGCATGTTGATCACACTCTTAAATATTTAACACTTTACTTGAATAAGAAGATAACTAATCCTTCCTTTCAGTTTGAGACTTGCGACATGTAGTTTTCAGGGAACTTATCTATAACCACCCATGATTATATTTTATAAGTTTGTTGAAGGAAGGGGATGTAATGTTTATGGTATAATTTAGTGTTTTTCTTCGTCGCATATCTAATATAATATTTTTTTTGGTTGTAGGAGTAGGTTCACATGGCCACTTCATTTACATGACCACCCCATCCTTGAAATACATGTGGTGGAATGCACTGATCCTTATCAAGAACTTTGACCTTGACCCTTACCAAGCTCCCTATTATCGGGAAGAAAATTCACCTTTTCTTATCACTGCCCCGAGGTCCAAAGATCCCAAGGTTATTGGATCCACCTTACCCACAATCCTATCCTCAAAGCTCATTAGATTTACTCTATCGAAAATCCCCATTTGGAGTGTTGAGTGTGTGTTTTCCTAAGATTGGTCTGAAAAACTAAGGTTGAAATCCTATCGGGCTATCTTCATCAAGTTTGTCTCATCAATATGACTGAGTGAAGTCCTGTTGGCAGACAATTCATTTTTTTTTCATTACCCTATAAGCTGCCTACACCTATGTCTCTTGAACTTCAAATTTCTATTGCATTTTGCAAATAGACGATATTTTCATTTCTTGCGACACTTGCAAATTGGTTTCGATTTAGTTTTCATGACTATAAGCGTGAAAACTCCTCCATCGTTATTCAAAATGTCATGATATTCTCATTGATATTCTGAAAGGCACTTACCTTTGGTTTGGAATAATTTTTCGAACTATGTCCATTTGCCTATTCTTACTTTGATTGCGCAACTTGATTTTTATTTAATTGATAAGGCATTGAGCATGTAAATGTATGGGTTATATTTGATTCTATAGGGGTCATGGTTGATTTTGGTTTTTATATAATGTGATCCTTGTTATTATAAGCTATGGGCTTATCGATTTTATGAAATCATTGGTCACAATGTTTATAAATGTTTGATTACACATTATGCAATGGCGCGTTGGTTAAACATTTGGGTTTTTGATTTAATGTTGAACATTCATGGTTTCAAACAATAGATTGGTGCATTGGTATATCATCCACTGTTTAATCCTTGGGTTGGATGATTAATATGGTTTGAACGATGTCATGATTGATTGAACAACGTTGTACTTTGTCATTACTGCTATGCATGGTGGTGGATAATCCCACCACCCTCGCACGCGCACATTAACTTGCTTCCCCTTTCATCGTTCGTAGCTGTTAGCCCAAACGATTTTGCTCCTATGTGTTGTTGTGTTTAATCTGAACCCTACCATGCACCCGCACCATGGCTCCGGTCGTAAGGGATGAACCCAATGGTAGCCAGGCGTTGTTGATGTTCGACAATGCTTACAGTGACCTTGAGGAATTTGGATGGCTCCCGTTCATATGAAAGTTTGATGGCTTTAACCCTTGCGTGGCTCAGCAATTCGCATTAACCTTTGATGGCTACCGAGCCAAGGTCGGGGATGTGAAATTGGAAATTGACGAGAAATTTCTCAGCTTAGCTACCGGTCTGCCTACCACTGGACAGAGATGGTCAAAAAATTGCAAAGTGGAAGATGTCCCGTGGACACTCCTCTTCCAGTCGCGAAGGGTGAGCTCCTGCGACAAGGGTTTCCCCGTGAACATGCTCAAGCATCATTGGCATGATTTGTTGATGTTAGTCAAACAATTTATCACCTGTGAGGGTCGGTATGGTTTTGTTTTCTTGTATTACCTTCGTTTACTTATGGTTTTCATGGGCTATGAGCTTAATATGCCTTATTACTTGCATAGGAGTCTGTTTAAAATGTCTAAAAGGTACAGATGGAACCAGTTCGATAGCATCCTTTTTCACTTTGGGTTGATTAAAATGATTGTTGTTTGTCATTTGGGGTTACACCGAGACTGTTGGAATGATTTTCTTACTCATAATAATTTTGAAGATTCAAACCCACCATAGGTTGACAAACCTGTGGTGAGTGAGGGAAAGTCTCCACCCCCGGTACCTTACAGTGCTCTGTTACCTAAACCCTTACCCGACTCACCTATCGACCTACCCCAGTCTGTGACCAAGGATGTCAAAACAGTTAAACCCATGGCTAAAAGGCCTAAAGCCAAACCTACTGCGAAATCCAAAGGCAAAAAGAATGCCCGACTAATCTCTCGCATGGCAAGAAACAAACTGAAAATTCCTGTCAACCCTGACCCTATCATGGTGAGTGAAGATTTTGACTCAGAGGTGGAACATTACCTGGCAAGTGAGTATCCCTATTCGGAAGGTCTTTGTGCCAAACCCGCATACGATTTTGTGAAGAACCTACCACCTTGCTTGCAAAATGACCCTAGTTATCCAGGCATTAAACTGCCTTGTGAAACCCCCGGTGACTCGTCAAAACCCCCTCCTACTCTATATCAACTGGTTGCTCCACCATGTGATCAATGTGGCTCATGGTTAGAAAGGTATTACCTTGATGTGCCAATGCTACAGTCCAGAATTCATGCTCTGGAGGATCAAGTTGCAAGGCTCACCAGTCAAAAGGCTAAATTGCAATCCACTGATAAGAAACAACGAACAATAGGTTCTATTTTGTTTAAGAATGTGGATTCGACTATAGCGGTCGTCAATTCAAAATTGGCATAGCTCGAGTAGCCTCACTGGTAAATTCGAAATTGCAGTAGAGTTATTGAGTAGTTAGGGGATATTTCAAATATTTCACTTGCATTTTATTTTCCTAGTTTAGTTGATTCTGGGATATCTCCCAGATTGTGTAAAACAGTTTGATATTATCCACAAGGAAGTTTTACCCTGTGAAGAGACTTATATATACTTATCATTTTTGTAATAATGTTCATCCTCATTGGTGGGAGAACAAGGATATGGAATTTTAATACAGAATGAGGCAAAATTTGGTGTTTTGTTACAACTTTAGCTTCTCATTATATCCACATTTTGTTTCATGTTATGTATATCAATTTGTACCTGGTTAGTGACTACTTTAGCTATCCTAATCATGTGCAAATGATATAATTTTAATCACTGTAATCCTTATCTGGTTTCTTCCAAGTGTATAAAAGACATAACAATTGTTGAATTTAGTTTGTGAATGATAGGTTTATCTTCTTCATAAGTTGAATTGTAAAGTATAAGTTTTTGCATAACAGGTTTCCCTTATTGTAGAGATTTATAGATCATAAAATTGTTATGATTTTTTATGTCTTGTTTGTCCTGTAAACAATTCAAAGAGCAACGCAGCATATTGTTTACGAGAAGCTTATGGACTAACCGGTGCGAGTTTACTTCCTCCGACCAGCTTCAATGTCATCATACACAGGAGAAATTAGGAGCACTTCCAGGTCAATCTATCATTTATCTGTTAGTATATTTGTTAGTAATGTTAGTTAGATATATATGTTTAACATATTATATTGTTTAATTTCAGTAAATATATTAGATTGCTTAATTTCAGTAAGTTTTATTTCTTTTTCATAAAATATAAAAATAAAAAAAGTATATCTCTCGCTGTCTTAGGACAGAAAGCATATGAGTTTTGCAGGTTTTATTTAAATCTGCCAATTGTGTATATTGTATATTTGTGAATAAGTTGTAGTATAACTAGTAGTTAGATGGCTAATTATTAGAGTTAGTGTAATAGTAATTAGTATATATAATAGTTAGAGTAGTTTGTATTTAGTTTTAGTTTATTTAGTAGTTTGTTTTATTTAGTTTTAGTTAGTTTAGTTAGTTTTATTTGTTTTAGTTAGATTAATTAGTTTAGATTAGTTTTCTCTTTGGTTTTCCTAGGACCTTAGAGCGGCCAATGGAGCCGTTAAACCCGTCAGGGTGGTTCATTCCAAATGGATTGGGTTATTAGACAACCCCGGACCGGTTCCACTCTCTCAGTTGACGGACGATCAATTTTGCCCGTCAACAAGTCCCTTGTGATTTTTCTGAGGTATGAAAGGCATGATATTTTTCAGATATATCTATATCGATCTCTTCTTTCGGCCTCCCCTCTCACTCGAAATCCATCCCCAAGGCCTATTGAGCCTCACAGATGTATGTCCTTATCTTGTTGTCTCCCAATGGTCACTTTCCATTTGTCGCAATCAGTTTCAAGCATTGTGGCCTAACGTAAGAACCTATTCCTTGATCTCATTGTATTCACTCTCTTTCCAAACTTATTAGTTTTTCCCTATAAAATGTTGATGCAGACCCCCTTCTCCTAGATCTGCAGATCAGGATCTGCGCAGGAACTTTTTCCCTCTTCTGGCCCAAAGTGCTCAATTGGCCCTTCTATTTCCCTTTCGGGAAATCTGCACCCACAAACAACCTTGAGAAATTTTCCCCTTATACTTCGGAAGATCAGACTTTGCATTTTCACGAGTCCTGTGGCCGAGTGTATTGTCTTCTCAGACCCCCGAAACCCGAAATGATGACACTTGGCCTTTCCTCTCTCTATCTCACCTTTCTCCTTATAATGATTTTGGGAGTCACAATGTCATGGAACTCATCCCCTCGACCTCCGAAATCTCGATTCCCACATTACCGAAACTCCGATGTTTGGTCACCCAAAAGAAATTGACGGTTGTGATTCCTCATTCAATCCAACAGTCGGTGCGATTTCGCGTATTGGGAGTTCGAGACTCTCGATGCCCAAATCCTCATGTCAACACAAACTATGAATTCCCGAATCCCGATACCAATTTAGGCTTCTCGGCTTTCGCAAGTTGCGATGTCATGCAACTCTGCTCCATGAACCCTGATATGCCGATGGACTTTCCTATCGGGATTTTTCCTGAACTCTTGGATTTTCGCCACGCATCCTCCTATGATGGACAGTCCTCAATCATTTCACGATTTTGGGAAATCAAATGCCGAAATGCTTCGCATACTTTCCTCTTGATCCCCGAAATCCCGACATGCGAAATGATGACGTATTCTTGATCACCGCCACGTGTCCCAACAGATGGACGATCCTGATTCGGTTCGGGATTTCGCGACTTGCAATTCCCTGATGTCACAATTTATCTGTCAACTCGAAACCCCGGTAGCCGAAATACCTATGGGATCTTGATCTCTACCACGTGTTCTAATGGATGGACGACTCAGATCAAATTCGGGGTTTTCACTATGAAGTGACTTGATCTCCTGTCCTCGAGACTTCCAATATCCTGAATTCCAAAATCCCAATATCCCGTCGCCTTTCGGGACATTCTCTCTATTTGTGAGGGTTTAACCCCCGTGCAACTCCTGTCATATCCCACGACTGACGAGTATCTAAGTTAGGTCCGACGGCTCATGATCTCCTGAGATTGAAACTTTGGAAACAGTCGTAACCCCCTTTCTTCTCTGTTAGATCGGACACCTGGTGGGACTTCGCAAATTATCTATGGAGAATTTCGACCATTCAACTCTTCCCTTGAGAGCTTCTGCGAAATTTAAACAAAATATTTTTCTGCGTGTAACTTCTCCTCCTGTAGCACAATGTCACTGCACCTCCTTTCAATTCTTCAAGGCACTTAACCTCTTGCTTCCCTTCGATGACTTCGAAGGTTCGAATCCTTCTAAGGTTTTCCATGACTTCAAGTCTTTCAGAAAAAATCTTGTTGGCACTCCTTGAGGTAGACCTTCAAACACTTTCAAGTGTTGAACTCCTTTCAACTCTACGCACTCCCTGCAACAACACTCTCTCAACAAGTCATCCAGGTTATAAACCCCTGAATCTTCACTCGACATGTGCACACTTTGCATGGATCCTATGCCTAACTGCACTTTTGAGGAAATGAGGACAAAGCTATCCTATCTGATCTTTCAGAGACAAACCTCCGAACCCTTTGTCAATGCACTCCTTGCAGACAATTTGACTGCACTCCTTGCAGAACCTCTCGCTCAGACAAAGAAACAATTGAAACTCATTTCCTAACTCTTTCTCTCTCAGACTTCAAACATAACCTGAAATCATTCATACACAACATAGAAAGCAAATGTATAACAAAAAGAGTAAAACCATGAACATACCATTCAACATACACATACAAGAAGCAAATACAACGTCATGAATCTGAATTAAGACTTCTTCTATTAACTCAAATCTTTGTACATGGGTGTTTTTCAAACACAGTTTCTTTGTTCCAGCTCTGTATGCTCTTCTCTTGGTAATGTTCTTCCCTATCTACAATAATACAATGAGGGTGTCTATATCCATTTTCCCTCCTCTCCTAAAACTGTCTAATCTGAGAATTCAAATCTACCTACTAACATAAATTCCTTCTTAGTCCTTCAGATGAGAGCGGGTCTCTCAAGGTCTGATTACAATCTATAAGTACGCCTCTCCTTAAATATTACATTTACATTTGGCACATCCATCTTCAAAATTTTTTAAACAAATCATCATGTGCCCAAAATGCATTGGCGCTTGCCTTATGCTCCCTTGACGTTGGCGATGCTCCTGCATCATACTCCCTAGCTTGAAAATTTTCATGGGCTCCTGTCCATGAGCTCTCGCACGGTCTGTCCATGCTTCTGAATCTCTGCTTCATTCTCCTAGATGGAATCTTAAACTGGATGTCCTTTCCACTCGACCAAGTATTCAAAGTTTTGCTTTCTTCTCGTCTTCTTGCTAACTCTTTTGTCTAGTATGTTTTCCATCTATGGCTTCTCTGCAACAGGCATATGTTTTGTCCACAGGACCTCTGTTTGTTCATCACTTGTTCCTTCTTCCTCAACTTTGTATGGGTACAAATCTGATACGTTGAATATCGGAGAAATTCGATCCCATCGGGTAATTCAATCTCATAATCATTTGCCCCAAATTTCTTCAAGACCTTATATGGTCCTATATTCTTCATCTTCAGTTTGTTATATGTCCCCTTCGGGAACCTTTCCTTTCTCAAATGTGCTAGAATCAAATCACCAACCTCAAATTGAAGTTGTCTCCTGTGTTGATCTTCTCTGTGCTTATACTCTTGGATCGAGTTCTGTAAACACTCCTTCACCTGGCTGTGAAGTTCTGTCATCCCTTCTGCAAAATCCTCTCCACTAGCACTTCTAGTTGCATTCTCTTCTGAATCTCTCAATTCTGAAACTTCTCTTGGCTGCATCTGATAAACATTCTGTAATGGACTCTACCCTGTGCTTCTGCTGACTGAATCATTATAAGAAAATTTCGCCCATGGTATAATATCGTCCCACTGGCTGTGGTGTTCTATCACCAAGCTCCTCAACAAGTTTCCTAAACTCTTGTTCACAACTTCTGTCTGTCCATCCGTCTGAGGATGATAAGATGAACTGAACGATAAATTTGTTCCTAGATTTTTCCATAAGGTTCTCCAAAAGTGTCCTACGAATTTAGTGTCTCAATCCGAAACTATGCTCCTTGGTAAGCTGTGAAGTCGAATGACTTATTTGAAAAATAGATTCGCAATGTGAGTTGCGTCATTGTTTTTTTGACATGGTATGAAGTGTGCCATTTTGGAAAATCTATCCACTACCACAAATATTGAATCAAACCCTCTTTGTGTTCTCGGCAGTCCCAATATGAAGTCCATGCTAAATGCATCCCATGGCCTGCCAGGTATAGGTAATGGTTGATAAAAACCTGCATTCTGTCTCTTCCCTTTTGAATGTTGACAAATTATGCATCTGTCTACAAATATTTTGACGTCTTCTCGCATTCCTGGCCAAAAATATGACTCATTCAACCTTGCGAACGTCTTGTCATGAACGAAATGTCCGATCAATCCTCCACTATGTTTCTCCTTCAGCAAATTCTCCCTCGTGGAGCATTTTAGAATACAAAGTTGATTACCCTTAAATAGTAGTCCTTCTTGGATCATGTATTCTGTCCATTGACTTTTGTCCCTGAGAATTGGATTCTTCGCTTCTTCATATGCCTCTTCAAAATCTAGATCATCTCTGTACATGTCCCTGAGATCATCAAAACCCAGTGTTTTAACTCTGAACTCCTGCAACAACAAACATTTCTTGCTCAAAGCATCAACAACTTTGTTAGCAGTTCCATAAATATGTTTAATCACAAAAGTAAATTTTTTCATATATTCAACCCATTTAACATGTCTTTGATTCAACTTTTCCTGTTGAGTCACAAATTGCAATGCATGATTATCACTATACAAGACAAACTACTTCGGGATTAAGTAATGTCTCCATTTTTTCAATCCCTGTATAATAGCATAGAACACCTTGTCATAAGTGGAGTATTTCACTTTGGCTTCATTCAACTTCTCACTGAAGTATGCTATCGGCCTTTCTTCCTGACTCAATACCGCCCCTGTTGCAAATCCACTTGCATCACATTTCACTTGAAATGTCTTTTTGAAATCCGACAACACCAAAATTGGTTGTTCCGTAATTTTGTTCTTCAACAAATTGAAGCTTTTCTCGGCCTCTTCTATATAGTAAAAATACTTATGCCTCTTCTTCACTGTGTCCATAATCGGTGCACTAATTCCATTGAAATTCTTGATGAACTTCCGGTAGAAACTAGCCAATCCGTGAAAACTTCTCACCTCAAATATGCTCTTCGGTGATGGCCAATTCTTGATCACCTCTACTTTATCTGGATCCATCCTCAATTTATCTGCAGAAATAACAAAACCCAAATAAATGAGCTTTGTCTTCAAGAATGAGGATTTCTTCATGTTTATCAGCAGCTTCTCTTGCTTTAATCTCTTCATCACTGTAGCTAAGTGTTTCATATGTTCTGCCTCTGTTTGACTAAAAATCAGTATGTCATCCAGATACACAATGACAAATTTTCCGATGAAATCCTTCAAGACTTCGTTCATCAACCTCATGAAGGTACTTGGAGCGTTTGTTAAACCAAATGGCATAACAAGCCATTCATACAACCCTTCGTTAGTCTTGAAGGCTATCTTCCATTCATCACCTTCTTTCATACGAATCTAGTGATATCCACTTTTCAAATCAATCTTCGAAAAAAAAATTGCTCCACTTAAGTAGTCCATCAAATCATCCATCCTTGGAAAAGGAAATCTATACCTGATGGTTATCTTGTTGATCGCCCTCGAGTTAGCACACATCCTCCAACCTCCGTCTTTATTTCGACTGAGAATTGTCTGAACAACACATGGACTCAAGCTTTTTCTAACCAACCCTTTGTCCAACAAATCCTGGACTTGTCTTTTGACCTCTTCATTCTCCTGCGGCGTTAATCTGTACGGTGCTTTGTTTGGAAAATTAGCTCCAGGTATGAGATCAATATAATGACTCACACTTCTGATTGGTGGTAAGGAATGAGGTAATTCGTCCACTACAATTTCAACAAACCCTTCCAATAGATTTTGAACCTCTTATGGTAAATCATCTACCCTTGTATTGGTTAAAACAATGTTTGGCTTCCTGACCACAATGAATTGTGGTTCCTCCTTTTTCTTAACCTCTGTAAGAAGTTCTTTCCCACTCATGAGAAGTACAGCGTTGCTTACTTCAGGTTTCACCTCCTTATCTTTGATTGGAAGCATTATGTGAGTTCTCCCATTCTTCTCTAGGGTGTATGTGTTCTTTCTCCTATCATGAATCACATTTTTGTCATATTGCCACTTCGAAAGATCAGAATTTGTGTTTTCACGAGTCCTTTGGCTGAGTGTCATGTCTTCTCAGACCCCCGAAACCCGAAATTCTGACAGTTGGCCTTTCCTCTCTCGATATCGCCTTTCTCCTTATCGTGATTTCGGGAGTCACAATGTCATGCAACTCATCCACTCGACCTCTGAAATCCTGATTCCCACATTATCGAAACTCCGATGTTCAGTCACCCAAAAGAAATCGACGGCTATGATTCCCCATTCGATCCAATGGTCAGCGCGATTTCGCGTATCAGGAGTTCGAGACTTTCGATGCCCAAAACCTCATGTCAACACAAACTCCGAATTCCTAAATCCCGATATCAATTTTAGATTTTTGGCTTTCGTGAGTTGCGATGTCATGCAACTCTACTCCACGAACACCGATATGCTGATGGACTTTCCTATCGAGATTTTTCCCGAACTCTTTGATATTTGCCACACATCCTCCTATGATGGACGATCCTCAATAATTTTGCGATTTCGAGTAATCAAATGCCGAAATGCTCCGCATCCTGTCCTCTTGATCCCCAAAATCCTGACATGCGAAATGCCGACGGATTCTTGATCACCGCCACATGCCCCAACAGACGGACGGTCCTGATTCGGTTCAGGATTTCGTAACTTGCAATTCCCCGATGTCACAATTTCTCTGTCAACTCAAAACCACGATTGTTGCAATACCAACGGGTTCTTGATCTTCGCTATGTGTTCTAATGGATGTATGACTCAGATCAAATTTGAGGTTTTCACTATGAAGTGACCCGATCTCCTGTCCTCGAGACTTCCGATATCCTGAATTCTGAAATCCTGATATCCCGATGCCTTTTGGGACTTTTGCTCTGTTTGTGAGGGTTTAACCCCCGTGCAAATCCTGTCAGATCCCACGACTGACGAGTATCTAAGTGAGGTCCGACGACTCACGATCTCCTGAGCTTGAAACTTTGGAAATAGTCAAAACCCCCTTCCTCCTCTATTAGATCGGATAGCTGGTAGGACTTCGCAAATTCTCTATGGAGAATTATGACCGTTTGTCTCTTCCATTGAGAACTTCCGTGAAATTTAAACAAAATATTTTTCTGCGTGGAACTTTTCCTCCTGCAGCACGATGTCACTGCACCTCCTTTCAATTCTTCAAGGCACTTAACCTCTTGCTTCCCGTCAACGACTTCGAAGGTTCGAATCCTTTTGAGGTTTTCCATGACTCCAAGTCTTTCAGAAAAACGCCTGCTGGCACTCCTTGAGGCAGACCTTCAAACACTTTCAAGTGTTGAACTCCTTTCGACTCTGTGCACTCCCTGCAACAACAGTCTCTCAACAAGTCATCCAGGTTACAAACCCCTGAAGCTTCACTCGGCCTGCACACACTTTGCACGACTTTTGTGCCTAACTGCACTTTTGAGGAAATGAGGAAAAAGCTATCCTATCTGAACTTTCAGAGACAAACCTTCGAACCCTTTGTCAATGCACTCCTTGCAGACAATTTGACTGCACTCCTTGCAGGACCTCTCGCTCAGACAGAGAAACAATTGAAACTCATTTCCTAACTCTTTCTCTCTCAGACTTCAAACATAACCTGAAATCATTCATACACAACATAGAAAGAAAATGTATAACAAAAAGAGTAAAACCATGAACATACCATTCAACATACACATTAAAGAAACAAATACAACGTCATGAATCTAAATTAAGACATCTTCTATTAACTCAAATCTCTGTACATGGGTGTTTTTCACACACAGTTTCTCTATTCCAGCTCTGTATGCTCTTCTCTTGGTAATGTTCTTCCCTATCTACAATAATACAATGAGGGTGTCTATATCCATTTTCCCTCCGCTCCTAAAACTATCTAATCTGAGAATTCAAAGCTACCTACTAACATAAATGTCTTTTTAGTCCTTCAGATGAGAGCGGGTCGCTCAAGGTCTGATTACAATCTATAAGTACGCCTCTCCTTAACTATTACATTTATGTTTGGTGCATCCATCTTCAAAGGTTTTTAAACAATTCATCATGTTCCCAAAATGCATTGGCGCTTGCCCCACACTCGCTTGGCGTTGGCGATGGTCTTGCATCATACTCCCTAGCTTGAAAATTTTCATGGGGTCCTGTCCATGAGCTCTCGCATGGTTTGTCCATGCTTCTAAATCTCTGCTTCATTCTCCCAGCTGGCATCTTCAACTGGATGTCCTTTCCACTTGACCAAGTATTCAAAATATTTCTTTCTTCTGGTCTTCTTGCTAACTCTTTTGTCTAGTATGCTTTCCATCTGTGGCTTCTTTGCAAGAGGCATTTGTTTTGTCCACTGGACCTTTGGTTGTTCATCACCTGTTCCTGCTTCCTTAGCTTTGTATAGGTACAAATCTGAGACATTGAATATCAGAGAAATTCCGATACCATCGGGTAATTCAATCTCATAAGAATTTTCCCCAAATTTCTTCAAGACCTTACATGGTCCGATCTTCTTCATATTCAGTTTGTTATATGTCCCCTTCGGGAACCTTTCCTTTCTCAAATGTGCCAAAATCAAATCACCAACCTCAAATTGAAGTTTTCTCTTGTGTTGATCTGCTCTATGGTTATACTCTTGGCTCAAGTTCTGTAAACGCTCCTTCACCTAGCTGTGAAGTTCCTTCATCCCTTCTGCGAAATCCTATACACTAGCACTTCTAGTTGCATTCTGTTATGAATCTCTCAATTTCGAAACTCCTCTTGGCTGAATCCCATAAACAATCTGGAATGGACTTTGCCCTTTTTTTCTATTGATTGAATCATTATAAGCAAATTCTTCCTATGGAAGAATATTGTCCCACTGGCTATGGTGTTCTGTCACCAAGATCCTCAACAAGTTTCCTAAACTCTTGTTCACGACTTCTGTCTGTCTATCCGTTTGAGGATGATAAGTTGAACTGAACGATAAATTTGTTCTTATCTTTTTCCATAAGGTTCTCCAGAAGTGTCCTACAAAATTAGTGTCTCAATCTGAAACTATGCTCCTTGGTAAGCCGTGAAGAAAATTGACTTCTTTGAAAAATAGAATCACAATGTGAGTTGCGTCACTGTTTTTCTGACACAGTATGAAGTGTGCCATTTTGGAAAATCTATCCACTACCACAAAGATTGAATCAAACCCTCTTTGTGTTCTCGGTAGTCCCAATATGAAGGCGATGTTGACTGCATCCCATGGCCTATCAGGTATGGGTAATGGTTGATAAAAACCTGCATTTTGTCTCTTCCCTTTTGACTGTTGACAAATTCTGCATCTGTCTACAAATATTTTGACGTATGCTCGCATTTCTAGCCAAAAATATGACTCATTGAACTTTGCGAATGTCTTTTCATGACCAAAATGTCCAACCAATCCTCCACTATGTTTCTCCTTCAACAAATTCTCCCTCATGGAGCATTTTGGAATACAAAGTTGATTACCCTTAAACAGTAATCCTTCTTGGATCATGTATTATGTCCATTGACTTCTGTCCCTGAGAATTGGATTCTCCACTTCTTCATATGCCTCTTCAAAATCTGGATCATCTCTGTACATGTCCCTGAGATCATCAAAACCCAATGTTTTAACTCTGAACTCCTGCAACAACAAACATTTCCTGCTCAAAGCATCAACAACTTTGTTAGCAGTTCCAGAAATATGTTTAATCACAAAAGTGAAATTTTGCATATATTCAACCCATTTAACATGTATTTGATTCAACTTTTCCTATTGAGTCACAAATTGCAATGCATGATTATCACTATACAAGACAAACTCCTTCGGGATTAAGTAATGTCTCCATTTTTTCAATGCCTATATAATAGCATAGAACTCCTTGTCATAAGTGGAGTATTTCACTTTGGCTTCATTCATCTTCTCGCTGAAGTTTTCTATCGGCCTGTCTTCTTGATTCAAAACTACCCCTATTGCAAATCCACTTGCATCGCATTTCACTTGAAATGTCTTTTTGAAATCCGGCAACACCAAAATTGGTTGTTCCGTAATTTTGTTCTTCAACAAATTGAAGCTTTTCTCAGCCTCTTCTGTCCAGTGAAAATACTTATGTCTCTTCTTCACTGTGTCCATCATCAGTGCACTAATTCCACTGAAATTCTTGATGAACTTCCGATAGAAACTAGCCAATCCGTGAAAACTTCTTACCTCAAATATGCTCTTCGGTGATGGCCAATTCTTGATCACCTCTACTTTATCTGGATCCATCCTCAATTTATCTGCATAAATAAAAAAACCCAAATAAATGAGCTCTGTCTTCATGAATGAGGATTTCTTCATGTTTATCAACAACTTCTCTTGTTGTAATCTCTTCATCACTGTAGCTAAGTGTTTCATATGTTCTGCCTCTATTTGACTGAAAATCAATATGTCATCCAGATACACAATGACAAATTTTTCGATGAACTCCTTCAGGACTTCGTTCATCAACCTCATGAAGGTACTTGGGGAATTTGTTAAACCAAACAACCTAACAATCCATTCATACAACCCTTCATAAGTCTTGAAGGCTATCTTCCATTCATCACCTTCTCTCATACGAATCTGGTGATATCCACTTTTCAAATCAATCTTCGAAAAAAAATTTGCTCCACTTAAGAAATCCATTAGATCATCCATCCTTAGCAATGTAAATCTATACCTAATGGTTATCTTGATCACCCTCAAGTTAGTACACATCCTCCAACCTCCGTCTTTCTTTGGACTGAGAACTGTCGGAACAACACATGGACTCAAGATTTCTCTAACCATCCCTTTATCCAACAAATCCTGGACTTGTCTTTTGACCTCTTCATTCTCCCGTGGCATTAATCTGTACGATGCTTTGTTTGGAAAATTATCTCCAAGTATGAGATCAATATGATGACTCACACTTCTGATTGGTGGTAATGAACGAGGTAATTTGTCCACTACTATGTCGACAAACCCTTCCAACAACTTTTGAACCTCTTCTAGTAAATCATCTACCCTTGTACTGGTTAAAACAATCTTTGGCTTCCTAACCACAATGAATTGCAGTTCCTCCTTCTTCTTAACCTATGTAAGAAGTTACTTCCCACTCATGAGAAGTACAACATTTCTTACTTCAGGTTTCACCTCCTTATCTTTGACTGGAAGCAACATGTGAGTTCTCCCATTCTTCTCTAGGGTGTATGTGTTCTTTCTTATGTCGTATTTCCACGGTCTACACAACAATAGATGAAAAACCTCCATGGGAATAACATCACCGAGTATCTTATCATTATGCCCTCCTATCTTAAATTAAACTAAACAATGTTTAGTGACATCCTAATGTCCTTTTTGTAGCCATGGAACTCTATATGGACTTGGATGTTCAATCGTCTCCAGCTCTAGCTTTTCTACCATCTCTGTAGAAATGAGATTATCTGTGCTACCACTGTCCACAATGACCTTGCATATACTGTCCTTGGTTTTGCAAGCAGTCCGAAAAAGACTGTTCCTTTGTACTGGATTTTCCACCTCCTTCTCTGGTGTTAAGAGAACTTTTCGCATCATCAACGATTTTTCTCCTTCAACATTTTCTGCCTCAAAATTATGCCCTTGCGTTTCGGCAATGTGAGTCTCACCACCTTATTTCTTCTTATCTGGACATTCATAATATTTGTGTCCATTCTTGCCACATGTGAATCACTTTATCACTCCACCTCTTCCTCTTCCTTTACCCCTGGTATGAGGAAAATTTTTTCCATCTGCATACTGACCTCTCTGTTCAGTATGCTGTCGTCTCTACGAACTTCCACCTCTTTTAGTCTGAGTATGAGGTTTCTTTCCGTCTTCTTTGTGTTTATGATTTTTACCCTGGGCAATTGATTTTCCTCTGGCTTGGCTTCTGCCTCGGCCGCTTTGACCTTGTTTTCGGCTCAGCTTCTCTTTAGCTTTTAGAGCCATTTGATAAGCATCTTCCACCATTCGGATGGTCATCATGCTCATCTCATCCTGAATGTCATATCTCAGGCCATTCATGTACCTGGAAACCTTTTCATCATCGCTTTCCTGATGACCTACCCTGATGTTCAGCTTGTATGTTGGTTGTGGAGCCTGATTATCTTCTTGATTCAGAGGTTTAGCTGTGTTTATACCCCATGAATTATTTACACCCCAGAAGTATGTACACTCTTCCACGCGGGGGAGTGCAGAGAGGGGGTACCCCCTCTGTGGGGTCCGAGGGGGCTATCCCCCCAACTGGGGGGTCTGGGGGCAAGTGGGGGTTTGGGGGCGAAGCCCCCGAAGAAAAAATTTCCTTGTAAAAGTATATTGTAATTTCATTGTAAATCTGGACTGTTCATTATAAGGTTGCATATCTAGCGATAGAGATTATGTTAAGGTTTTTTTCCCTAGAAGGCAACCCTCTTTTATGAGGGAAATGTATTGCGGCTATGGATGATGGTGAATATTGTATTCTGAGAGAGGAGACTGTGAGAGA
>JZKD02S1797971.1:394482-404682 GCA_000966675.3 Picea glauca
GTGAATATTGTATTCTGAGAGAGGAGACTGTGAGAGAAAGAAGAGGAAGTTACAATGGGTTTTACTGTAGGTTGTATCCCTTCATTTGTTGGATAATAATAAAGGAAGGACCTGGCAATTTCTCTGGTGGACGTAGCCCACACTGGTTGAACCACATAAATCTGTCTCTCTCTTGTATTGTGTATCTTCTGTGTTTTTTCCGCATTTGTTTTGTTTTATTGCTCCGCGGTCCTATTTTTCTAACACTGTAGAATTCTTCAGTATATTCCTTCACTGTCATCAACTTTTGTCTCAAATTTTGCATTCTTTGAAACAGAGTAATCTGGTAATCCCTAGGAATGAATTTCTCTTTCATCTTTGCGATCATCCTATCCCATCTTTTGATTTTATGCTTGCCTTTGCAGCGTCTGTCAGCTTGTAGTTCATCCCACCACAATGTTGCATGTCCTTTCAATCTTGTGACAACATGTCTGACCTTCTTGTCTTCCTCAACATCTTCATAGTCAAAATAAGTGTCCATAGCTCTAATCTATTCTAGAAGCTCTTCCACATCCAAATTTCCCTCATAAACTGGAAGGTCCATCTTGGCCCTTGCACTCATTCTTGCAACAACTCTAAGCAAGTGTTTGTTTGTTGCATCTTCTACTGTGACTTCTTCTTCGTCATGTCCAGCTTCATTTTCTCTTTCGGAATCACTAACATCTCCAGCATCAGCTGTGCGCCTCTGTGTTGTCTCCATGTCTTAAAGTCTGGCGCGTAGGTCACGCATCTCTCTCTCCATGGATGGATCAGGAATTTGCCTACCTCTTCTTATTGGTATTTCCCTTTCCTCTGGTGTATTGGTTGTTTTCATATCCCTTCTTCTTGGCGACATGGTGAATCTTCCTTTTTCCTTCCTACAAAAAGCAAAGAAAAACTTTCTGTGCTCTGATACTACACTTGACACAGACCCCCTTCTCCTAGATCTGCAGATGATGATCTGTGCAGGATCCTTTTCCCTCTTCTGGCCCAAAGTGCTCAACTATCCCTTCTATTTCCCTTTCGGGAAATCTTCACCCACAAACAACCTTGAGAAATTTTCCCCTTATACTTCGGAAGATTGGACTTCATGTTTTCACGAGTCCTGTGGCTGAGTGTCTTGTCTTCTCAAACACCCAAAACCCGAAATTCTAACACTTGGCCTTTCCTCTCTCTATGTCACCTTTCTCCTTATCATGATTTTGGGAGTCGCAATGTCATGCAACTCATCCCCTCGACCTCTGAAATCCTGATTCCCACATTACCGAAACTCCGATGTTCGGTCACCCAAAAGAAATCGACGGCTGTGATTCCCCATTCAATTAAAACGGTCAGTGCGATTTTGCATATCAGGAGTTCGAGACTCTCGATGCCCAAAACCTCATGTCAACACAAACTCCGAATTCTCAAATCCCGATATCAATTTCAGCTTTTCAGCTTTCACGAGTTGCGATGTCATCCAACTCTACTCCACGAACCCTGATATGTCGATGGACTTTCCTATCGGGATTTTTCTCGAACTCTTGGATTTTCGCCACATGTCCTCCTATGATGGACGGTCCTCAATCATTTCACAATTTCGCGAAATCAAATTCTGAAATTCTCCACATCCTGTCCTCTTGATCCCCGAAATCCCGACATGCGAAATGCCGACGGATTCTTGATCACCGCCACGTGTCCCAACAGACGAACGGTCCTGATTCATTTTGAGATTTCGCGACTTGCGATTCCCCAATGTCATAATTTCTCTATCAACTCGAAACCCCAGTAGCCGAAATACCGACGGGTTCTTGATCTCCGCCATGTGTTCTAATGGATGGATGGCTCAGATCAAATTCAGGGTTTTCACTATGAAGTGACCCGATCTCCTATCCTCGAGACTTCCGATATCCTGAATTCCAAAATCCTAATATCCCAACGCCTTTCGGGAATTTCACTCTGTTTGTGAGGGTTTAACCCCCGTACAAATCCTGTCAGATCCCACGACTAACGGGTATCTAAGTGAGGTCCGACGACTCATGATCTCCTGAGATTGAAACTTTTGAAATAGTCATAACCCCCTTGCTTCTCTGTTAGATCGAATGGCTGGTGGGACTTCGCAAATTCTCTACGGAGAATTTCGACCGTTCGTCTCTTCCCTTGAGAACTTCTGCGAAATTTAAACAAAATATTTTTCTGTGTGGAACTTGTCCTCCTGCAGCACGATGTCAGTGCACCTCCTTACAATTCTTCAAGGAACTTAACCTCTTTCTTCCCTTCGACGACTTCGAAGGTTTGAATCCTTCTGAGGTTTTCCACGACTTCAAGTCTTTCAGAAAAACTCCTTTTGGCACTCCTTGAGGCAGACCTTCAAACACTTTCAAGTGTTGAACTCCTTTCGACTCTACGCACTCCCTGCAACAACAGTCTCTCAACAAGTCATCCAAGTTACAAACCCCTGAAGCTTCACTCGGCCTACGCACACTTTGCACGGCTCCTGTGCCTAACTGCACTTTTGAGGAAATGAGGACAAAGCTATCTTATCTGAGCTTTCAGAGACAAAACTCCGAACCCTTTTTCAACCCACTCCTTGCGGACAATTCGACTACACTCCTTGCAAGACCTCTCGCTCAGATAGAGAAACAATTAAAACTCATTTCCTAACTCTTTCTCTCTCAGACTTCAAACATAACCTGAAATCATTCATACACAACATAGAAAGAAAATGTATAACAGAAAGAGTAAAACCATGAACATACCATTCAACATACACATACACGAAACAAATACAACATCATGAATCTAAATTAAGACTTCTTCGATTAACTCAAATCTCTGTACACGGTTGTTTTTCAAACGCAGTTTCTCTATTCCAGCTCTGTATGCTCTTCTCTTGGTAATGTTCTTCCCTATCTACAATAATACAATGAGGGTGTCTATATCCATTTTCCCTCCGCTCCTAAAAATGTCTAATCTGAGAATTCAAAGCTACCTGCTAACATAAATATCTTCTTAGTTCTTCAGACGAGAATGGGTCACTCAAGGTCTGATTACAATCTATAAGTACGCCTCTCCTTAACTATTACATTTACGTTTGGCGCATCCATCTTCAAAAGTTTTTAAACAATTCATCATGTGCCCAAAATTTGTTGGCGCTTGCCCCACGCTCGCTTGACGTTGGCGATGCTCCTGCATCAAATGTTCACCTTTACTAGATTGACATGTATCCTATGTCTCATTGGCATCAATCTCCTTTTATATTATGAGTCCCTTGTTGTGATGTTGATTTGTTGCAGGACATGTCATATTTTTTCCCTTAGTTACTTCCCATTCAGCGCATTTGAATTTGACTGTTCTTGATCTCCACACGACCTAGCTACACTCCTTCATGCATGGTTATTCAAAATCTACATGGTATACCTTACTCCTATTTTTGGCTCGTTAGATGAAAAACCTTAACTAGTGTGGAACCATGACGGGCATAAAAATCTAACATGTGTGTAACTTGGCCTTATTTTCCTAATTTTTATTTTTATCTTTGTATATGTTTTGTATATTTTATTTTTATTTGTTATTTATTTATTTATTTATTTTCAATTGTATTTTACTCTCGGTTTTTCAAAACCACATGTTTTAATTTCACATGGTAATTTCCCTTCGCTTTTTATTCCCCATGGTTTTCCCTAAAATTACCCTAGATATTTATTTTTACATGGGGAAAATCAAGTTCACTTTAAAAATGGTTTTACATGGTTCAAACTTATTTTTACATGGATCAAATTTGTTTTACTTGAGTAAAATTTTTGTTACATGTGGTCTTTTGCATAAAACCCTAATGTATAATATGTACATTATAATTCCCCTAAAATTAGAAACAATTTGATTTTTATTTTTTATTTTTTATTATGTATATAAGCATATTCATTTATTTCTTTTTAATTTTTTTTCCCATTTATCCCCTAAGTCCTAGGTTGTATATCTTCATTTTATTTTTATTATTTAATTTAGTTTGTAGTTTAACTTTTTCAAATTTTTTTCTCACTCATTAAAATTCAACTTAATAATTCATGGGACTTCTTTCCTTGCTTCTCCCCATTGGTCTACTTCTCCACTTCATGGTAAATTCCATTGCGAATTACCATTAAGGGTCACCTCCTATATTCATGGAATCGCCTCTTCCTTTCCTCAAATATCCTTGAAAACTTAGCAATATGAATTTAATATTTCAATCTCATCGAAAA
Organism: Picea glauca; assembly: GCA_000966675.3. Taxonomy (NCBI): domain Eukaryota; kingdom Viridiplantae; phylum Streptophyta; class Pinopsida; order Pinales; family Pinaceae; genus Picea; species Picea glauca. Next base: position 398,721 of record JZKD02S1797971.1, read on the forward strand.
TAACCATCAACACTTAAGCCTAAATCAACATTATTGGGAGGGCAATTATTTTAATGTTTTTCAAGTCATAAAAATTACACTTGTCGAGAATACCTCATCAGAGTCATCCCTCACTTTACTTTGCCAACAATATCATTCTGATGTCCTAGCGGGATGGTGCCATTGGAATGGTTTTATTTGGTAAGTTTAACATAAGACCTCGATGTTGTGTTATCAAAGTGAAGAGTTAGTTGTGTTATTAGAGTGAGGAGTTAGATTAGTCCATAAAAATAGTTTACCATCAGAAGCCTATATCTCATGAGAGAACATACATGCACTAGCCTTATTACATTTATTTATTATTTTTATCTTCTCTTTTATTTTTATTTATTTATCATTTTTTAGGTCACATGTACATGCTTATTGTTCTAATATTTTTGGGGAAATTATTCCCTACACATCCCATCCATTGGAGAGCATGTTCCATTAGAGTGTATAGCTATAAGAATGGGGAGATAGATCTTACCTTCACCTCCGACCATCAGAGTGGGGAGTTAGCTATTACCTTCACCTCTGACATAGATTGGGGTAACTTTATCAATTTTTATTTACTAGGATAATTGGCCAAAATTACAACACAAGACCTAGGTCATATTCCTTCTCTAGGTTCATCTACAAATCAGGTGAAGAGGATACAAATATTTGAACCACTCAATATTGAATTTTCTTATGCATGTGGTACAATTATTTTCAGGTTATAGATCAATGGGCTAGAGTCACCCACATGGAGATTAAGGGTTGTTGGGTACCGATTTTCAAACAAACATTTCTTGAGCTACAAGTGTCATAATTGAGCCCATGATACCTCATTGGAAATTTATGTAGCCGAGGAATGTAGTGGAAGAGGACTTTAGGCCAAAAAAGTAACAAAAAACCAAATAAAATAAAAAGAACAATAGGCCATGAATTTGGGGGAAAATCAATTGTCCAATGTTCAAAAAGTCATAAATGAAGCTACATGAGTCAAAATTAGAATTGCAAGAGAATAATGGAAGGTTGAGATGGAGTAGAAGAAGATTGGATGATCTTGTTCAGTAGGCTAACATTATAAATGCCCATAATAACTCGAGGAATGAAAGTCGACACAAACCAACATAGTTAATAACATTTGTAAATGAATATCATTTATGAACTTCCTGAGGGAGAGAATAACCACTCATGAGTGTCTTCAAGTTTTGTTTATAAGCCTTACATGTTCATTTTTGAAAATGTAAGAGAAATTCAAAAAGTAAAATGAAAAAACAAAGGGAAATGAAATGAACAGTAATAAGAGATGAGGATTCTCTCTTGTCTTATAAAAGAGAACTCGTTGGATGTAATGAGGGATTTTTTCCCATTGTATAGACTCTTGATACATTTATTTATGGATATATGAAGAGAAGAAGGCATTTGGGAAGTCATAATTGCTAGGAAATTTGTTTGGGACTAATGCATAAATGTGTTTTTCATTTAATTTTTTTGAGTACTGATCACGTGAACTCTTTCTATGCTTACTATTTGGAATGATTGTACTGTTGCGATTTGTTCTAAGTACATGGATTATGTTACGGGTCTTATTTTCAACTAGTTGTGATAATATCTACAAATTATTGTTTTAACATATCCTTGGTTGCCATAAACTATTTTTGTTGTCAGAGATATCATTTTAAGTTCTGCTCATCTATTGGTTTTTCTCCTGCAAGATATCTTAGAAGTAGTTAGATTAGATTAGTTTGATTTTCAATTTAGAATTAATTAGAACTCTTTGGGGGACAGTTCACTTTCATTTCCATTTTTATTCTTTTAATTCTTAGTGGCAACGAAGCCCACATACTATTTTAAAGTGCTACATCGAACAAGAGTAGGTCTAATTCGGACTTGCCATCAGGCGTTCCCCTTACCTGCTTGATAAGCCATTTGGACCCATCAACACCATGTTAAAAGTCACCAAATGTCCTCAAGAATATAATTTTATTAATCAAGAAAAAACTATTACATAATAGGTGAGATGCATAGTGTATATATAACCTTTGTTGCCTTATCTCAGCATGCCATATATCATTGACCAACATCACAAGGATAATGACTATGACAAGGATTTGACAAGGACAGTCTATATCCTAGGAAATACCTATATTCTAGAATAAACTTTATTTATTATTATTCTAGGAAAATTCCTTTTAAATGAACTTTAGGATTATTAGGAGGATAACACTTATGATACAAGCTTTACACAAAAGTGACGCTCTATGTTTCTTTCAATAATATACCAAAAAACACAATGCAAAGGATTTCTATATCATATTTTTTGTCATTAAAACATTGCCTTGTATAACATACATAAAAAAACAACATAGAGTAGACATAGAATCAATATGCAAAGTTGATGAAAATCACAATGCCCCTTTTAACATCATGTTTTATGTCATCTAAATTTAAATTGTTTTCTTAAAAAACACAATTGGCAATGGCACTAATGAAAATGCTACAACATGGTATTGTGGTAGTTGAAATGATACATACATTTTCATATCATCACACTCAAAATATAACAAACTTTAATAAAAACACTCAAAATCTAACCAACCTTAATAAAGGTATGCCAATTATGTGTTTTTATCATGCCCAAATGACAAATAACATTTTTAAATGAAAATATTTTGTCTATGTGTTTTTATCATGCCCAAATGACAAATGACAGTTTTAAAAGAAAATATTTTGTGTATGTAAAACGCATATCTAATGAGAAATTTAATATTATATACAACCCTCAAAGATTAATTAAATGTCTAGTTGAAATGATACATACATTTTCATATCATCACACTCAAAATATAACAAACTTTAATAAAAACACTCAAAATCTAACCAAACTTAAGGTATGCCAATTATGTGTTTTTATCATGCCCAAATGACAAATGACATTTTTAAATGAAAATATTTTGTGTAGGTAAAACACATATCTAATGAGAAATTTAATATTATATACAACCCTCGAAAATTAATTAAATGTGTAACAACCCTAGCTGAATATATGCTTAGGGATTATTAAGTAAAAATAATTAGATAATTAATTGTCCTGATATGGTTTTAATTAAACATTGATTAGCATTAATAATATTAATTAAATATCTATTTATTAATTAATTGTTTATAACTTTTGATTAATTAATTAATTGATTAATTAATTACATATCACATTCAATGACATGGGTAATAAATTTAAGGGGCTTAATAATTTTAATTTGTTTAATTAAATGCTTTGCGTATGTGGAAGGGGATAAGACATTAAAGAAGGGGATAAGATATTAATGAAGGGGATAAGACATTAAAGAAGGGGATAAGATATTAAAGGGGGAGATAAGGAAATTAATAAGGGGGAGGAGAGTTGGTGAAGGAGGATATGATGGGAAGAGTCCTACGGGGATGATCATTCTTTTGGGGAGGGAGGAAGCATTTTGAGGAGGAAGATATATTTCTGAGGGAGATTTTTCTATGGAGATCTCTGGTGTGAGGAGTTTGGTTTTGGGGGTTTTTGGTGAATCAGAAGCAGGGGGCACTAGTTTGCTGGGGGTTTTGGGAACGGGGGGCAGGATATCCTTACGGTATCTTGGAGCTAGGGAGTCGGACAGACTGCTCCTAGCTGGCAGGGAGGAAAACTTGGTTTTGGGCAGTGTTTGACATAGTTTCAACTTCAGCATTGGACCAACGGAGCAACGGGATTTAGCATCAGAAGAAGGTATTTTTATTTATGAATTGCTGAGTTATTTTCATGCTGTAGATAAATTTTAATCTCTGCTGAATATTTTGCTTATATGCTGGTGAATGAATTATTTATGCAAATTGAAAGGAATTATATGTTTAAATTGTATTAAATTTATAATTTAATTTAGTATGGTCTCTACACATGGTATCAAAGCTTCATTCAAAATCTGGAGCCAAGGACCTACCCACCTACTCAAAATTAACCCAGAAATTAACCACTAAATAAAACTACTTAAGAAATTAGAATCTTGATTAGGAGAGAGTATAGCAACAAAATATATATATATATATCATTGTATTCCTATTCCAGCCTCTTGTTTAGCCTGTTTCTTTTATTGCAGACCTACCTGCTAAAAAAAAAAAAAAAACACAATTTTCACCTATAAGAGAGACAGAGAAAAGAAATAAATATCAGTTATTTTTTATGTACTGAGATGTATGTAAACAGAAAAGTAAAAAATATAAGTAAAAAAAAATATACTGAGATGTAAACTAGAGCAAAATGATAAAAAAAAAAAAAAATATATTTTCAAGTCCACAATACATATAGATGATTTCACAAATAAACATACAATTTTAATGGCATTCTTATAATTTTAATATAAGCGGACACGAGTACTATTCATTGTACCATTAATTCAATATACGTCATTAATGTTAACACTAGCATTCTTAACTAATATCATGATTCATAACTAACAACATTCGTTTCAGATTTAAATGAATCAACTAAACCTCTATTTCCTTTCATCACATTACATACACAAGTATTATACCCATTTACCCATAAATCTACTAGCATTCCACGATTAGCTATAATTATGCTAAATGTATAAAATGACACAATCCCTATTTATTTTTAAAATATATTATAACGTTAATTAATTAAAAATGTATACCTATTATCGTAGCTAATCCATTAGTACCTTCACACAGGAGTGGTAAGTATTAAGGCTCTTCTTTCTCTACCTAATATATTAGGTGAAAAAAAAAAGAAAATTAGTGGTTGTTTTCTTTCTTGGAAAATTTAAAAATACTCAAAATAGATATTCTTCTAATAAACTAATTATATAACAGTTTTAGTTTGGTAAAAAAAAAAAACTAGACAAATCCTCACTATCTATTAGCGAAACATTTTAGCTAACACTGAAACTGCGACTAATATTTTCATCCCAATACCTTTGTTACAGTCTCTAGAAACATCCTTGGACATACAAGACGTCCTTTACTAGTTGTTTGTATTCCTTGGTTTGACTTGTGCCTTGATGTCTTCTCACTTGTAGAAGCAGCTTCATCTTCACTTACAATGTCTGCACCTTCATCTTTACCTCACATTACATTCAATATCTTTTTGTGTACTATGGGTCTAGGTTTCAAAGCAACTAGTTTGGATACAAAAGTCACCTCAGCATAACAAATATATATATATATATATATATATGAACAAGAAAAACGGTTTTACACAGGTTAGCACCACCGCCATACGCAACCCAACAGCCAAGCGCACCTGCCATACAACCATCGACATCGCCGATATATTAGATAGTTCGGCTAGAAATGATCTCAAGTGCATTTCGCTATAGTCCAGGATTCATTTAGTATCCTCCTGAGTTCAATTAGAGAGCCTAGCATCGATATATAGCCAGAGTGTAGGTTTTCAGTTCTATATTTGACCGGCTTCCAAGATGGATTTGGACCAGAAATCTTTCTAGAAACGAGATTAGCTTTCAAGAACCGTAGCAAGAAGTATCGTCGAAGTCTTCGAGTGATCGCGAAATAGAAGCAACAAACAATTCAAATTCATATCTTTACCAAAAAATAAATGTGCAATGTGCTTTATACTCTTGGTTAATAAAGTGGGCCAGAACCTACTTCCGGATACCTCCAGGAAACCCCAACCAACACCACACGGTCTGATTCCACGTCATAATACGAATTTGAGTGTGAGACCAGAAACTGAAACCAAAAGGATTAGAAGGGAAATGGTTCTCAGTCGGGATGTAATCGGGAGCCTGACTGAGGCAAGGTTGGTTCAGGGTGACTCGCAGCCAAGTTGAATCCAAAAGAAACCGGTAGTTGGAAAAGTGGGGAAGAGCTAGCATTGCAAGTATACAAGCGAAACAACAAGTTAGCTGAGCGTCCAAGACCAAGAACTAAGCCACCGAGGATGATACCACGA
>JZKD02S1797971.1:420828-439851 GCA_000966675.3 Picea glauca
CTGTCAAACTGATATCAATGGAAGGCCTGTTACCCTGCATTTACAGAGCTGTCGTCCGACAGAGCTCTACTTATCAAATATTATCCCGCAGCGGCAGCAGAAGGAATATATTATCATCACCTGATCAACATTCGAGTAGCGGAGGATCATTTGGCGGCGGGAATCATCATGTCAAGTACTACACGACTAGAGTACCCACTACCGCTGATTCGGGGCGGTTAAGCGATACTGCACCGCAAGAGTTTCAGCTCAAATCACCCGATCGAACAATCCCTTCCGTCGCTCAATCCTTAGATAGGCGGGCCGGAAAGCTGTCTCCAGTCAACCGTCCTAGCGAGTTTCACTCTCCCAATTCCTTCCATTATCATCGATAAATCTGCAGCTCTCATTATTGTTATTTCAATTATTGCAGGAATCCTTTCGTGAAACAATAGGTTATATTTGTAACTTGTTTTGGTAGCAGATGCAAGATCGATCACATTCTCCATAGAATATTTGCTTTACTTCGAAGCATTTGGTTTTTCTTAGTTCCATGTGATTCTTTGAATTGAATAATAAACAGATATTGACAAATTGTTGCATATGCATGTTATGATTACGAAATACCTATCTAACATACATTTACGTTTGGAATGATTTTTGTGTTCAAATAAAAAACAGGAAAAGTAAAATTGATAATGAAGAGAAGGACTGGGCAGAAGAAAATCTGCATCATTTATTCTTAAGTCAATTTTAGATGGTAAAGAATAGAAATTGGGAAAAAAAAACAGCGAGGGGAAGGAAAGCTCTTTGTCTCAGTCAAGCGCATGTATTCGTTTCGTAGGAGAGAGATGAATTTTAGGATTTCATAGTAGATTTAAATCCTCGACATTTTTACAACCAAAGTTAGTAGATTTAATTTCTGAAATTTGTTTATAGCCAAAGTTTTTTCTTTGGATGGATAACAGAACCTTGTGTTCTCAATTGTAGAGTTTCCATCCTTGGGTTCTACAAGACTGCCATCTTCTAGAATACAGATCAGTTATGGAGGATTATCTGAAAGACTAGATATTGATTTGATTTAAATTATTTCTCGGGGTGTCTTAATTTATTTAAATATCAACATCCGTTGTGCGTTATCTGTTGCTATTGAGATTACAAACATTCTCGCTGGAAGAAATATCAAAATATCAATCTCAATCTGCAATAATACTTTTGGAATAGAACTCTGAACTACTTAATTTATTTAAATATCAACATCCGTTGTGCGTTATCTGTTGCTATTGAGATTACCAACATTCTCGCTGGAAGAAATATCAATCTCAATCTGCAATAATTCTTTTGGAATAGAACTCTGAACTACTGAAGCAGAAGGGAAATCTCTTAGCTTGAGGGAAGGCCAAAACACATCCACAAAACATATATTTCTTCATCCATCTTTGGAGTCTTCACCATATCAATATGCAATATGATTTTGGAATGGAATTCTGAACCAATAAAGTAAAGGGAAACCTTTTAAACTTGAGGGAAGGTTAAAAGACTTTTCCAAAAGATATATTCCTTAATCCATCTTTGAAGCATTCAACATACTCCTATCTTTGGATTATTCAACATACTCCCTGTTTGCATTAGATATGTAAAGAAAAGATAACTGAAGTATGCTTGCAGTAGATATGTAAAGTAAAGATAATTGTAATATTAATATGCATGAAATTAAATGATAATAATTTAATGTCTTCCAACCGAGTTATTCTAGGTTCTATCAAAATTATACATTAAAATTGTTTATCATAAATTTGGTTTTGAAACAAATTACATACATTTGTTTTTATGTCAAAAGTTTGAGAACACTCATTAAGAAGGACTTAACAATAACGCACTTTCGTGACGGAACTTTTCTAGTTTTGTAGCATCACGCAATGATAGTTAGTTGCATCTTTCAGCTATCTAGTTGGGTGCATATGAACTACTTATCTTTTCTTTCAACCTTAGAGATATATGCATTTAATTTATTATTTCTTTCAATTAGATAGTTAACTTGAATGAACCCATTGTAAAACTATAAATTTTTTTGGGTGGGATGAATAAAATTAAGCATATATTTTGATGTATTCTTTGTTTTTAGTTTTCTTCTCTAAATTTATGGGGTTCAATGTAAGATCTTGTAGAGAACTTCATCAATTGGTGTCATAGCCCGAAATTTAAGCATGTATTCATCCAATGTTGGGGTTTTTTTAGGCCACCTTACCACCCCACATGAACTACTTCATATGTGGCTCTTTTCTAGAGAATTCCCTCCCAATCAAATCCTATTCAGATGAAAACTCTAGACAACATCATTCTTAGAGTTTCTCTCAATATTTTTTTATATCTCTTCAACTCTTCAAATTAAATTCCCTTTTGGAGCATGCACTCTCACTTAGATCCTTCTTCGGTGGAAACCTTAGATGTCTTTTTCGTGAGGCTTCTTCTCTAACAAGGTTAGGATATTTGGCTTATAAATCCCACCTAGAAATTACATTTTCAAGAAATATATGATTTCTTAGAGGCCACCCTCCCACCTCAAACCCACTCTTCCATCATTGCATTGGATTTCCAACACCCTCTCTTTGCAAAAGAACTTCATGTAGGGAAATTTGTTTAGATGAAGACAAATTTCCTCTCTCCAATATTGATCAGAATAGGTTAGTGCTCTCATAAAGGCCCTAAGAGATTAGTTTAGGGTTCCCACATTTCTTTACCCAAATAAGGAGGGAAAATGTAGGGTGAATTGTTAGAATCGTGGATCCATATCCTAACTCCATATTTCAAGTTTTGTCTAAAGATTAATGAAGATAAATACTTGCTTCTCGTAGGAAACCATGTAGAGGAGAAGGTGTGGCACAATCATGGTAGAGATCTAACGTTTAAAGTATAGATATTGACATTGAACCCAATGATGACACAAAAGGAAACTTCACTTTGAGAAGCATCACCACATGGGATGCTTTCTACCTTGACTTGAGACAATTTTTTAACCCTCTAGGCTACGTACAAAACTTGATGTTTAGAAAGTTCATGGTTGAAACTATGACAAGCCAAGGAACAAAGTGTCTAGAAATACATTAACATTTTTACTAAGCTCCAGATCCAACTCCAAATCAAATGTATATAGGCATACTTTTAATATGAAATTTAATTCTAGTTTATTAGTGATTTTTTTTAGCATGAAGTAGCTTTATTTGAGAGAAATAATTTAGATCAATCCTTTGTCTAAGAGATATCCATGGAATGTAAACTCGACAACATCCAAATCTATGTGCTACTCTTCCTCCTCTTTCTAGTCATCCTTTCAACAATACGCTAACACAATCCTCCCCCAACCCTAACACTAAACCTAACCCCCAAATCCTAACATTGATGCATCTTTTTTACCTTATAAATGGTGTCATTTCCACAAATTACACTATTATGATGCTTCCAATTGTAGTTCCTTGCATTTCCAATCCACCTGCACAACCATATTCCATGATGACCTCGAGAAAACTCCATCTCCTGAACCCTTTTATCAACCATAAATAGTCATTCTTCCCAATCCTACTATAGAATACTTTATCGAACCCATAATGACTTGGAAATATCATTAGATCTCTTTTTTAATCACAATATATCATGTGAAATGCCAACTAGACATTATCATCCTTACAAAGGCAACAAAAAATTTTCATTTCCAAAGACTTTGTAACCTATATTTAGCTCTCCATCAATGTATACCCCTACCCCTCTCCTTATCACCTTGATTAGATACATTATAATGACCCTCATCTTTTTGTTAATAAACATTTATCGTAACATTTTTTGAAGGGCCTTTATGAGACACCATCAAATGCAATGTCTCACCTATAGATTATTCTAACTTAGTCTTGGACATCCCATATCAATGTCTCCATAATGAAATATACTATGTACAGTGGAATACCTATAAACTATCTAAAGAACTTGAATCGTATGGACTCACCTTTGTTTCAAAACTTTTCTTCAATAATTCTATAGTACAACCAATGATCTTGCATACATGTCTATCTCACTATTGTACATTGCAGGTAACAATATTCTCAATTTACATCATCTTTATTCGAAAACCTTCATAATATTAATTCTAATGTAGTCTCTCATTTCCCATCCATATCTTAATGTCCACTTTTCATTCCCAATTCCATGTATTCCCCATTCACCAAAATCCATCCATTGTTTTCCTTTTTTAGAGTCATGCTAAAGAAAGACACTACATTTATTATTACCCCAACACCAATATTACTAGTTTTTTCTTTCTCCATCCCTATACCTCATGCCCTGATTCCAATAGTTCTCTCAACTAATCTAGCATTTCTACCCAATCCAAGTTACCCACATATTCAACATCTCATTTCAACATATTCACTATCTCAACCTATTGATTATTGAAAGTGGTCTTCTTCTATTCCAAAGAATGATATATTAATTTAAATGAATAATCATCCAAAATACTTCACCACCACAACCTACTCTTCCAAAAATATCCCCACCACATTATAGCTTTCTTCTAGAGTACACAAGTATATTTTAAAACACATGGTCCATATTCTGACCTAAAGTAGGTCACAATTGATGATTATTTTAGTCCTCCTTGTAAGCTATGGAATAAAATTGTGATTTTAACAATGTTTTTGAAGTCCTTCAATTTTGTAACCATCATTTTGTAACCATTGGTTTTTTTTCCTAACTTCAATACATCTACATAGCTTTTTCAATGCAAAGGGAATGTCCTATTGTGTTCAAATGGGAAAAATAAATCTATTTTATTTTTTTGATTTTGTAACCATTGGTTTTTTTTCCTAACTTCAATACATCTACATAGCTTTTTCACTGCAAAGGGAATGTCCTATTGTGTTCAAATGGGAAAAATAAATTTATTTTATTTTTTTGATTTTGTAGAATACAAAATAAACTTGTTTAGCTATTCAATGTTTCTAACATTAACTTGAACATCATACATATTCGATTTTTATAAGACAGGACTACCCTCTGCACGGAGTCCATGTCGAATAATCCCAAGAAGAAAAGCATCCTCCTCTCCACTTGTCATATATGCCAGGGTAAATGTGGTATTCAATTTTTATAATACAGGACTACCCTCTGCACGGAGTCCATGTCTAAGAATCTCAAGAAGAAAAGCATTTTCCTCTCCACTTGTCATATATGCCAGGGTAAATGTCAGATATTTGTTCTTAGTTGAGGGGCATCAACCAAGGGTAGGGCAAATTCGATTTGAATATCTCAGTCATAGTTCAAAGAATTTGATCACGTTTGTTTGTGATTTTCAAATATTTTTTTTTTTTGTGAGCGATTAATAAAAATTATATTCTTTTAGTTTTTAATTTAAAAAAACCTATGTTATTTATATTTTATTTAATGTGATCAGTTTTAAAAGGCAACAAAATTCTAAGTACAAATTTGCCGTAATAAAAATATAAAAAACTTATAATTTATAACAAAAATCTTATCCAATTTCAAAGAATAAATCTTTTTGCCTTTCTTATAAATATAATCGTCTCTGCTAATTTTTGTTTTTCTAATTTTATTTTTAAGACTTGGTTCAGTGTAAACGTCACGTAGTACCCACCAGTTGTTGCACTCTTTTATTTTTAATTTAGAAAACGGACGGATCGATCACAATTCACCTCCCTGTCCGTTTTGTCAAATAAAGAAAAAACGTCACTTCTATTATATTTCCAATAAGAAGCGTCATGTACCAGCCCTCGTTGATTGATTTTTTCCAAACTTTCTTCGAATCTTGACAAATGCGCCAAAATCACGTGCAAGGGAACTGTCTTGTGGTGTCCGACGTCCATGTCTTAGCTGTTCTTTATTAATTTCTGAGCATTTAGTAAGTTGCTCGAATCCTGTTAAAAAACCAGAAGATACTGAGTAGTTTGAGATTGTTGTATTTGACCAGATTGTATCATGGATAAGACAGACAGCAGCATTGAAAAAATAGTGGGCACCACGCAGACAGAGTCGCCCCTTTCCAGTTGTCCGCTATAATTGATCTGCGCCCTTTTTATACCAAACCATTTCACACCCCTCCTCATCCCATGTTTATTGATAGACATACTGATCTCGCAGACAAATCACACACCAAAACAAGTTGTCCTTTGTATTTTATATTAAAAAACAATGAAATGACACACTTATAAATATATTAATATTTGGCTTAAGATAGATACGCTATCTTAGCCATAGTAACAAATTACTTGAGAGAATATTTCAACCACACACAAATAGAAAACTAAGTTGGAGAAGATATCTCACAATTAACTAGATTTACAACAAACTTTTAGAACAAATAATTTGCATAGAGATCAACTTTACATTACAATATAAAGTATGATGAATAATCCCACATTAAACACAAAACAAGTAGGAGTTAATCACTATGTTGTCTGAAGGACGAGATGGTACAGTTACTAGTCAGTTACATTTCCTAATTGTTTGGCCAATCTACTGAGCATTGAAAAGTCTTTACAAAATGAGAATGAGAAAGAGAAGTAGAGAAATAAGAGATGTTGATGTTGTACATTGTTGGAGTCCCTTTGCTTGTCTGTCTCCAGCTAACTCATGGTTTCTCTATTGGATGTTCTTCATGGTCATTTTTTCCTTGAGGAATTTCCCAGTCATGCATTCTTACATTTGAAGGAAACAAATATACTTTGACATGTACATGGGAATATTTTGATCCTTCCATGACTATCTCTGGAGTCTTTGACTTATGGCCGATGACTCAAAAGTTTGACTCAGATATTGTGGGATTGAAGAACTAAAAATCCTTTTGGTTATTCGATATAGTTTCTAACTTTTCTGGTTGTGGAAGTCCGCCAAATGTTGTTTGATAAATAGTTGGAGTTGTTTGTAGCATGTGTTGGGAGAGCATATATCATTCTTCAATGGAATGTTGTGCTTGTATTCCTACTAATTTTAGTTTTCCTAGGAATTCTAGTTTTTCGGTCAATGAGGTTTCATGTACTGTGATGGAGTCTGGGTTGAGTTTCTCTTCAACTTCTTTGTTTTTCATTTGATCAATTTGAGGTGTTTAGTGGATTGGTATGTTTCCATTTGTACTTTGGTTGCCTCTCTCAACCATTCATTTTCCTAGTTTGCCATTTTTTTCTTGGTTTCCTTTTCCTTTGTAATATGAGCTTCTATGGTTGCTTTACTTTTTGAGTCAATGGTGAGGTCCCTTGTATTATTTAAGTCATTAACCATTTTTCTCTGAGCTTTGAGTTTGTTGTAGGTTTATCCAAAGTATGTCAGCGAATTGTTCAATACTATATGTAACGTTGTTTCCTGTGAAGTGACTTGTTCTAGTTTTTGGCATACCTATTTGAATTTCTCAAACTTTGCATGCAAGATTGTTGTTGTTTGATGGGCCACTCAATCTTGATTATTTCACAGTGTTATGTTGTGCAATTGTTGAAGTTCCTTATTTTTTTGTCCGAGGTGATGAATTTTTGCTTGGTTGTTGTCGCTTGTGCTTATGACTACTTTGATCACCCATTTCATTGTTACTAATGGGTTGATTTCTTCTATTGACTGGTTAATGTCCAATTTTTATTATGCAATAAGTACAATGTTCGTTAGTATTTGTTTCTCCTTATTCTTCTTTCCTGCAAGTCATATTCTATTTCTTGAAGCTCTCTTCCATCAACTTATTACTTCTTTGGATACCTCATTATGTAAATTGATCATCTAGGAATCTGACACAACTATAGGGTTGGATACTATTTGTGTTGGTGGTTCTAATTATCTGACTTGTTTGAAGACTATGAATGTAAGTACCTTGGGAGTACTATGTTACCTATGTGCAATTTCCTTTTTCTTGCTTGTTTCTTCTGGATTTTGTTTCTATGGCATGTTATTTGTTTCTTTAACTGCGTTGTTTCCTTTGTTGAACTCCCATGTTTCTAGTTGTGTATAATTTTTATCCCTTCTCTATTCTTCCCATGAACATGTGCTTGATTTTCTCTATGTTTTAAGGAGGTTATGACTGACCTTTGTGGGGACTTCCTAGAGGGATTCTTATTTGTTGGGGAAATCTTGTTCCATCGTCATTTCCTTCTTCTTTTTTTCCTTCTGTCTTGAGAGTTTGTTGGTCTACTTCTCGTGCTTCATAATTGGACTTTGTTGAGGAGATTGTTTTGTCCAATGATACTATAATTGGTCGTGCCTCAATTGACATGGGTAACCCCTGGACACTTGTGCTTATCCTTCCCTCTACTTGTTTGAACTGAACTGCTTCTAGTTGGTTGAACTAAGAGATAGTCTCTTCCACTGTAATAGTCTCTTTACCGGTTTCGATGTGTACTATATGGTCAATATCCTTCGACCCCGAGTGCAATGAACTTCTTTGATTGCGACTGTTAGGTGGGTAGTCTAAGGTTTTTCCTTCTGATGATACATGTCGTCAACCTATCTAGACTTTCTTTTTTTGTTCTGTTGTCTTCTTTGCTATTCTTTTTTCTTCAACGACCGGTGTAGGGTTGGGTGGCGGTGATTGTCTTGTAAGGTCAATTGTATCGATTCCTGTCCACTTCTTCTTTGGAATGAGATTTTTACTATGGTACGGTCGAATGCTCTTCGACCAGCGTGATGTAATTGGGGTCGACCATTTTGTGTTTTGCTCATGCTCTTCCTCGAGTCTCTATTTATTTTGTCCCCTTGTTTTTACCTGCTTGTATAAAGATGCTTTGGTTTTCTTATCTTCAACATGTGTGACATTCAAAGTTTCCATTACTTATTTAAATTGGGGCCCTATGCTAGACTTCAAAATGTTTTGGATAATTTCCTAGTCTTTTTCTTTTTGTGAGGCTCTCTCAGTTATCTTGTTGGTGAAGACAATAATTTTTTCTTTGATCATGGGGTCATTAGAGTCGAGAGATGTATTTGAATTGAATCTCTCTTTCCAAATTATATTTAAATCTTTTGGAGCTGTGTTGGATTAGATTACCTACTTACCTTTAGATGCTTTCTCCTACTTTCTTTTCTTAGTCGTTGTTTACTTTGTTCGAGTTCCTCCTTCCTTGTCAAGGTTGGATACAAATAAGACTATGTACAAGGTTGCTTATCTTTCTTCTTCTTACTCTCCATCAATGAGAGGTGTTAAAATAATTTTATTATCACTTAGTACCTAAGTTTGTGTCAGGGTTTTGAACCCCAGTTACAGGTCAAGATCCTGAATTTTTTTGTATTTCGTTGGTTGGTATTCTTGTTCTTCAGGGGGTGCCCTCTAGTGAATCCACATTGGATCATGGTCGTATTGAGGATTATTTGGATATGGGCACTTGGTGGAAATGCCCTTATAATGTTTTTCTCTACTCTCCACTTATGCAATACATTATTCAAATGTTTTAACAAAAATTTGAACATGATGTTGGTCGATATGGAGTCGGATGATTCGACTTCTCTCTATGAAAATGCTTTGAAATTGTTCATAGTCAGGGATTTCCATGAAGTAAATGTGGATTCCCCGACTAGACAGACTTGGTTCATGGAAATCCAAATTAGAAGTGATGGGAATTTTATTGTTAGACAATTTTCTTGGAAATATTTGAAATTGCTCTTGATTAATGTGACTATTTGTTATTCCTAGTCAAATTGTGCCCCCAACTAGAAGATTCACCCAATAGGTTCTAACATCATCATCTTCACGTCTCAGGATCATCCCACGATGGTAAGGAAAAACAACACTATAATGCATGTCTATTTTGAACAAAGGTCCGTGAATTTGTTTATCAACAACCCTTTTTGACTTTTTAGTAGATGTTCCTTTGGTGAGAGTTTGAATCCAATCCTTAGGGTTCATGGTTGTTGGAATTGGAGTGCACCTATGAGGAATTTTGGTGATTCTATGGATCATACCTCCCATGATCCTGACTAGGAAATCTAGCCACAGATGGCCAGTGTGGTACCGACTCATAAGGAATTTTTCTGCCTCTTCCTTACATCTGTCAAAGTCTGGGACTTGAGGTGTTCCCAACAGGTGTCAGATACCTGTTGCTTGTAGGAATTATGTTTCTTCTTTCTAGGTTCCAGCTTCCATTTCCCATGCAGTAAAATTTTTCCAATGGAAAGACTAGTCAACTTCTTATATTCACACACTGTGAATGGTTTCCATGCTCACTTATAGTTCAGTTGGACGAAATTTGTCCTTGGTTCAAATAATGAATCCTCAAACTCTCCTCCCATTATTGGAATCTCTGTGATTTAATGGAGGCCAGGTTGATCATTTTGGAGTTCAAGGCTCAATTGTACAAATGGTAGTTCTATAGCCTGATTGTGTGAGTGATCAAGTGTAAACATAAGTGCGGTGAAGTTGTATACCTTGTCTAAATTTAAAGGTCGAGGATGGAGCGACGAATTTAAATTTTCCAGTGGTGATATTAATTCAACTGTCTCAATAGTGGTGTCAAAGTTAAGTGTTTTCTCATGTTAGGGGGATCCTGCATCATTGGCGACATGATAGTCGAAATTTTCATGTTGAGCATTAATGGAATTAATGCATTCTCACAGCTTAGTCACATCGAATATGTGGATTTCAGTTTGTCAGGGTGCACGCTCTACTTGAGTGATATTTAATTGTTCAACTTGGTTGGGTCAGGTCTTCTTGGAGACCGAAGACCTCTGGTTGAATATTTTGACCATGTCAGTCTCTTCTTTTCTATCAATTCGATGAATGCTCAACCTTTTGAATACATGCTTACTTTGTTGAGGATATTTGTGGTTTCTTGAAATGTTGTATTTTTGGGTTTTTTCATGCTCACTTGATCTTAGGAATTCACATTTATGAGTTTTTTGATCAGTTGGATGATGTTCTTCTCTTTTAATTGATCGATTGTTACACTTGTTCAAGTAATGGTGCAAATATTTTTTGATACAAAACTTTCTCTTGATTTTTTTGTTTCCTCACTAGTTTCAAACTAGGAACTCTATTCTCTTCTCATATTCAAGTACTTTTTGTTCATACTGTGATTCGGTCATATATTTTCTAGTTTTTGATCAGTTTATATACCTAATTGATTCGAAAATGATCTTTAAAAGACTTGGTTGAGTTTCACGCATGTGTTAAATTACCATTTAGGAATTAATAAAATAAGAAATTAATGAAAGAATATTGCAACCATCATAAAGAATGTAGATCATAAAATAGACATAAGGAAAGACAAACCATAAGAACAAGATTGATAATAGAGTTCGACAAGGTTGCCTACATCTCTGGGCCTTTGTCTCAGTGGGGGAGGATTTCTTATTAATCTTAAATGATTCAAAAGTACATCATAAATGCATAAAAAGGATTACAAACTAGTTTGGTTGTGTTCTTATCGACCTCAAGAATCCAACACAACCGAAAATACTGAAAAATGTTGAGCGTAACTCTCGGAAATGGCCTCCAAAGTTCGGTTCCTCAATGGATTTTCTGCACAAAAATGTCTTAGGATTTCAAAAAAATCATCAATTTAATGTATCTGAACTTCCTTGAACTGTAAAAAACCTCTGAATTATATATATCTTGAGGTGGGGATTCTATCCCAACTTTCTCCCAAGATATGGCCTCAAATCGGGCTCCAGATCCCCCAATAATGGGAAAAATCCACCAAAATCAGCATAATAATCCAAAAAAATTATAATATAGTTGAAAAAAAAAAATTGGGAAAAATGTCATGCTATTCCCTCTGTGTCAGGCTCCTGGTCATATGGGGTACTGCCATATGGCCTCGGGCTAGGCACTAACTGTTAATCTCTAGTCTTAAGTTGTTTCACTGGTCGTATGCATGGCCATGTGGCCAAGTGTTAGCCACCCCTGTGATCTGCTCCCGCTCCTGACACCTAGTCATATGGAGTCATATGTGGACCTGGTCAGTTGGGATGGCCCCCTACCAATCGGGCTTTACCCCCAAATCTCGCCACATACAAATTTAAATTAAAAATGTGCCATTTGTTTAACAAGACACATGTGTAGCTCGATTACTTTGCACTTGTTCTGAAGACTTGGGTTATGGAGGAGGTGACATGGTCGAATCTTGTAGAGGTAAAAACATTTTGGCCCAACCAACCTTATCCAAATCCGAGGTGCCACGTGGTGCCCTCTGATTGGTCCATGTGTCACCCTGTGATTGGACCGTACATTCTAGTCACCGGTACAATTAGCACACAGTCTGCACCACATCATTGTCTTGTCATCCTACCACTTCATCATCCATACTACCAAGTCACCTGCCCAATCAATTACCACATCAAAATCCATATTTCCACGTGTCAGAATTTCATTGGGCCACGTTGGCATTTTGTACAATCACGTGTCATGTTCGTATAGTGCCACATGTCATGTTCGTACAGTGCCACGTGCAATTTTTGATTGGTCCCCATCACCCCTTGAAAATTCCAAAAATGAGTGACACATATCACCTCCTCGTGATGCGACATGTCCTTGTTGACGTCATAATGACATCATGTTGACATAAACAATATGACCTGTTGACTGTTGACTTTTACAAGTTGACTATTGTTGAAGGAAAATCTCCCTGCGGATAGGTAGATCTCCTCAAAGATCTAGACTCTTAACTCTAAGACAGAAAGTGCTTATCATGGTCACTGACTTCCTTTTAGATCTAGGTGGACTAGTGTGTAAGGAGGAAGGAGAAAAGAAGTACCTTTTACCGGTGTCTGTCCCTGCACGCTCTGAGTTGAGATCTAATCTTTCGCTCCTCGATGGATCATGTAGACAAACAAAGTACGACCACTTCCTAATCTATCAAGATTAGTCCGAAATAGGTCTATCTACTAAAGAGACAAATTCATGTGAGATTGAACACGAATTAGAAAGAAACAGGCCAAGCAAATTATATTAATGAGGACAAAACATTGCTTACAACCATAGATGGATTGCAACAGTTTCGTCAAGTCCTCCTTGTCTACCCGTTGCTCAAAAGATCCACGATCCGAATGATGATAGCTTCACTGATTTCTCCCTATGAGATCATAGGTCTCTTGCTTCCAAAATATCTCTATTCCAGCACCACTTATAAGATCATAAGTTTGGTGTGATTCTCCCTTTCCAGTCCTCTTTCACCATGAGAAAGATTTCTCATATAGCCTTGGAGAGGCTTTAACCACTTGAGATATCCTTGGGGAAGTTGAGGATTTTACTACTTCAGTTGAGGATCTTCCCTAGGACCATGGCTGGAGTAGGGATTCGAATCCAACTCCCTTCCAAGAATGAAAGGATCCTTCCCCCATTCATCTCAACAACTTAACTACTGCCCAGAATAGTCAGCGCTCCCTCAAAAGGGCCATCAGAGCGTTGTAGCGCTCCCTAGTAGGCCTAAGGGGGCTTCCAACACTCCTAAAGACACCATCACTCCCCAGAAGGTCCAAAGGAGATTTATAACGCTCCCAGACAGTGTAAGGGGGAGCGCCAACACTCCCAGAAGAGGTATAGGGGAGCGCTCTCCTCCAAAACTTATTTTTTTTATTGTTTTCAGATGGAAAAAGGTTCATGAGACTAGTTAACCTTTCCTCCTCTTCCAAATCAAGTGTTTGACATGTGCCAAGTGTCCTCTTGATGTCATTTACAGGCACAACATAGGCATCATGGCAGTATGCTTCCCTGACAATTGCGACACTTGTGAGCAAAATGAGACACTTGCAACCTTCGTAATGAAAACACTTGCGACACTATCAAAGTGAGTATTTTTGATGTGTAATAGATTGCCCCACAAAGTATGAAGTTAGAAGACAGGAATTGATAATTGAAATGCTTTTTAGACTTTCAAGTAGGGGTATAGATGCAGAGAACCTGACAAAAGCTGCACACAAACATCCAACAAATATTATGACATGTTTCAAACCCAAGGCAGACATACCAATGCTTGGGTGATAAAGAGTTGCAAGATATGGCCGCCATAAAATACACTGCGGATCCATAATTGTATTGATAAAAAGGTATAACCACTGAAAATACACTATGGATCTATACTCTTATGACATGAACTGATCGTAGCCACGAAGAATACACAGTGGATCTATGAGATGACAAGACATAGCCACGACCAATACAAAGTGGATCTATATCACAACATATGTGTCATTGTTCAAGAGAAACTCCATCGCAACTTGGGCAAAGTACATATCAAAGTGATCACTCAACCCAGGGTCTTCTTACCGATCCCGATGTAGTACGAAGCTAACCATGTGAATAGATGTCCTAATGTCGAACATGGCAGAAACCACTTGATTACCAGTCAATGATGTAAACCGTTAACAAGCATGAGGGAGATCACCATTAATGTCAATGATTCCCAAGGTACTCTAATACATTCCAACAAATGTGAATGGATGAGATGAAGTCGAACATCCGTGGAATCATCCGATCAGAGGCCAATGATGTAAACCCATTGTCGGATGTGAGGAGGCCTTCCATTGAGGCATGCAGGTCCCAAAGTACTAACTGGTTTCTAAGTCTAATTCCTCGATAATGTGTTGAAGTCGACAGGAATAGACTCGTCGAAGGAGGGCCTTGATGTATCCCCCATCAATGACATGAAACAGACACAGAGATATAAATGATAGATCAAATGAACATGGACTGACACGGGTATTGAGACAAGATATTTGTGATGACTGACTCTTGAGGCAGTTACTTCCCTTGAACACTGAGGCACAACAACAAAAACACGAGATGGACCAAAACATGATGATGCAATGGATACTGTGAATTTCGTCGGGTGACCCAAAGGAGTAAGAAAAACTCATAGGATTGGTTCAGCGGATTAATATGTGTGCAAAGACAAAGTGCCATGTTCAAGGGAAACTCTAAGAGTTACTTGGTAATGTTCTCAAGAAACTGCTTGGCTTGTTTCTTTCAAATTTTCCCCTATCCAGATAGACGAGTACCTCTTTTTAATTTAATGAACTCAAGGAGGATAACACATGCTCGATAAAACTCACCTTTGGTAAGTTCCTCTTCCTTTTAACGAATTGGAAGAAGTAAGGGTTCGATCCCATATGGGTCTGTCGATGTTTTGTTTAGCGAGACCAAAGACACAAAACTCGAAGGTTTTTCATGATTATAGAGTCTGGAAAAACACTTAAAAGAGAACTCGCTCAGTTCCTTTTTCGTAAAGTAGTCTGACAAGACCAAAAAAGAGATAAACTGTCGCTCAATAGACGTTTTCTTCAAATACTTTAACGAGCGTGGAGAGAATAAGGTCGCTCGGTAATCTTTTCATGTTTAGAGATTCTGAAAAGAACTTAAAGATGACTCCAATGTTGTCCTTTTTCGTAATGTTAGTCTCGCGAGGCCGAAAAAGAGATAATTTATCACTCGAAAGACGCCCTTTCAAACCTTTTAAGGAGTGGGAAAGGAAGCAAGATCACTCGACAGTCTTTTCAGGTTTAGAGAGTCTAAAAAGAGCTTAAAGGAGACTCTAGGGGGTTCCTTTTCCGTGTATCCATATAGGTCCAAAAAAGAGATAAAAGTCTACCTAGATGCATTCTCATGTATTTACGAGCACGAGAAAGAACAAAGACTAAGCTCGGTATGACTCCAGCTTGAAAGCTAGTGGATTAACACCAGAAAGATCATCAAAGGCTGGAGACATGCCCTCCAAGATTCAATTCATTAACCGAAGGAGAAGGGTGGATGAAAAGAAGGTTCAAGAGAGGTGACTGTTTCATTTTTGAATGAGCTTGACACAGGAAAAGAACTATGCTCAAGACCTCTGTTTCATTTTTTAATGAGCTTTCCACAGAGAAGATAAACTATGCTCGTGGTTTCGTCCGGATCATGGATTCCAAGAGGATAATGCTATGGAAGGGTACCATGTCAATGGATAAAACGTGGTCATGGCTTCCAAGAGATCTTCGCTGGATGGAAGACAATCACTCGATATAGAACACATGTTGAGGGCCACGATAGGAGTAAGGAGATTAGGCTCCAATAATCCTACCGAAGAAATCACCATGTCAACTACCGGATCCAAATCATTGGAAGTTGAGGTCATGGGAGACAATGCCACATAATTGACACGCAGCAGGGGTGATACTGTCTACATATAAGAACCACTTAGGGAGGTAACCCAGTTGGGGCCGATGAATGAAAGTTGATCAATAGTCACAATTATTCCATCGTGAGGGAAAGATATCACATGGAAAAGGGTTGATACAAGAGCTTTCATAGCATAGACATAATCTCTCCCAAGGAGTAAAGCAAAATCCAAGGGGTCTCAGACTACCATAACATCAATAAAGACAGTTTTCCCTCCCAAAGTTACAGGAAACTGAGGAAGGATCCCTAAAGGTTGACTAGTTCTTATGTTAAAAGCTAATAGATTCTGTGTAACCGGTGCAAGCTGCGGACAACCCAAAGCGTACCAAGCAACATAAGACAAAATACTAACGGACACACCTTCATATATCAACATTTGAGGAACATCCCGACCACGAACCTATACTGTAATCTGGAAAGGAATGTGAGAGGGAAGACAAGGTCTAGTTAGCTCACCCCAATAAAAAAGGATGGTTTCAGTACTTGGAGGGGGTTCAACAGAAGAAGGAGGAATGCCCCCCGTCACGGTAGAGTCTGTATTAATGAGAAAAACATGGGCACTATCGGGTTTACCTTGTAGAAGGGGAGTAGGATCGAATGATGATTGGATTGGATCAACCAATGGTGGACTTGGATAGACCACTTTAGCACTCTTCAGAGGAAGAGTGGGACTGACCGAGGAAGGGACTGGATCAGTCACTTTGACATTCCTCAACAGAGGAATGGGATTGGCTGATGGCGAAACTGGATTGACCACTTTGGCACTGTTCATAGGAAAAGTGGGACTGACCGAGGAAGGGACTAGATCAATCACTTTGACATTCCTCAATGGAGGAATGGGATCGACTGATGGCGAAACTGGATCGACCACTTGGGCACTCTTCATAGGAAGAGTGGGACTGACCGAGGAAGGGACTAGATCTGTCACTTTGACATTCCTCAATGGAGGAATGGGATTGACCGATGGCGAAACTGGATCGACCACTTGAGTTTCATTCTCCAAGGGAAGAATGGGGTCAATGGGTGGAAACAGACCGACCACTTTGGTGTCACTCTCTAACGGGAGAGTGGGATCGATCGAAGATGAAAACAGATCGACCACTTTTGTGTCACTCTTTTGATGAAGAGCGGGGATGATCGATGACGGAACTGGATCAACTACTTGGGTTCGTGGTTCAATCGAGGAGGAAACTAGATTGACCACCTGATCAACCAGACTGATTGGGGATGGAACCGGATTGACCAGTCCATCAACCAACGATGGGTCGGAGGAAATCTTATGATAAACTTTTGGAAGTTGAAGTTTTTCCAAAAGAGAAGAAGCCTCATCCATGCGAGGGCGAAGGTGAGAGTAATGATCACCTTTACATAACATGCAAGGGAACTTGACAGTTTTCTTCTTCTTACCAACCTTAATGTCACTATTTGATGGGGTATCATCAACATGTCCAGCAGAAGATGACGATGTGGAAGACCACATTTCTAAGACCTTGATAAGACCGGGGAAATCCCTCAGAAAGTGGTCACCCTTACAAAGGCTGCAAGGGAATTTGGGTTTTGGATTCTTCATTTTAATCTTGTTGACCTCATCAACACTCCCAGTACTATTAACAATAACTGGTTTCTTAGAGCCAACATCTAATGTTGTTGGGGCTTTTGTCCTTTTCAAGTTCTTCTTCTTCTTCTCTTTGCGTTTCTTCTTCTTCTAATCAACCTGGCTACTTGCTTTAGAGCTTTCACTAGGCGAAGAAGGAAAAATGGAAGGAGACTTTATGGACGAAGAAGGAGAAAAGTCGACATGAGGTTGATGTGTGGGTGGTGTATGGACATCTAAAGTATTAGGTGCAATTGAAACATTGGGAGGATTTGGGATCACCGGAGTGGGGAAAAACCAAACTGGTAATCCAATAGTGAGTCCTGGAAGACTTAGTGTGGCAACATATGGAGGACCAAAGTTTCCAAATGAAGGAAAGGTATAAGGTTCCCCCGGAGAAGGGGTTCCTCCATTTGTACTCCCAGGATTTGATTCCATTAACACTAACTCGACCTAAGGTCCACTAAGTAAAACGAACAACAGACGCTATGAATCTGAGAAGAAATCAATCAAACAAACCTTCCTATGATGAAACAACTAGTTGGTGATGAAATCCAACGTCGCGAGATCAAAATAGGAAGGGGCGGGGATAGAGCGGGTGGATCAATTATGCTGGCGACCTGCTTAACAGACTTATGCCTTAGAGCAAGCTTCCACACAGTAATTCTGGATTTACTCTCCAAGGAGCCCGAGTGAGTTTGACCAACATCTGTTCCAGGTACAATCAGACTTCCCTTCACCATCAGCTTGTGTGAGACCCTAAAGATTGTGGCTACTAAGGTCACCAACTCATAGTCAGCCCCTAGGCGGGTACAGTCGACAGTCCAGTCGAAACGTATGGGCAAGATAACAAATCTGAAATCAACCCTAAAGGATCCCACACATAATCATGGGTATACCTTGCAGTGACCCCCAATATACGATCCAACCACTACAAACAATTGAACCATGGAGGGATAATCTCCGTAATTCGCTCGAATGTGACCTCGTGCGTAACCCCTGTGTGAGAGGGGGATCCCAACAAGCCAATATGACAATTGGATTTGACTCTCCCTACCGCGAGATACTAAGTTTGTTTGATAGCTTTGGAAAGTTATCCTTTCAACCTATTTCAAATCCCTACACCTTAAACTAATGTAGGTTTGCTAACAAAGATGTAAAAAGTTTGATAAATTTTAGTTAAGCGTTGATTTTAATGGTTGTTGTTTACTCAAAGGGTGTGTTATCACTCCAAGAAACCCTTTGTGGTTGTAGACCAAAGGTGCTTGGTAACTTCAAGTAAAAATGTTTTTTGTGTTTTGTGTAGACTGATCAGTGGGATAACTCAATTCAA
>JZKD02S1797971.1:464391-475648 GCA_000966675.3 Picea glauca
AAATAATATTTTAATGTAGGATGATAGTTATATCAGATATTCAAGTTTTAAATCTCTGTCCTTTATGAAAGATTTTTCTTAATGTTTTAGGTACATCATGAAAGATATGCAACGTTCAATCCTTGCCCCTTTTGAAAGATATTTAAACTTTGGCTATATAGATATGTTGGGGTAGTCTGAAGATAGAGGGATGGGTCATTATATTAATAAGATTTAGTACATTCAATTAAAATGATATTTAAAAATACATATATATCATTGTCAAAAGATATGCAATCATTGTCAATACATATGTATGTACTCATCATTGCTAATTATGCTGATCTATGGGAAAAGTTATGCCTTTATTACAGCTATCTTCAACCACACATCAATTATTACATATTGCACTAAAATTGTCTAGTTATGCTATCGTTGGGAAGTTTATGCTTATTCCCTTCGTGAATGGTGACATGGTTTTATTCTATTGGAATTAAGTGGTCTTCTTACTGCTGCCTAGTTTTATTGTTTTAATGGTAAAATGGCTAGGGTAATATTGATGAAGGTTCTAATAATTGTTAAAGTGATAGTAGTAAAAGTATTATGGTGTTGATGGTATTAGTGTTAAATAATCATGGCTTTATGAGGTAGCAAGGTTAGGGTAACTATCGAAATAATGTAGTGAAATGAAATGTTATGTTAGTGAATATTAATTCGATGGAACGTAATGAAGTGAAAGGCACCGAATTGTTAGGTTAATGCTTTTGGCCAAGCTAAGGCTAAGGCTATTAGGGTGCTTGGAATGATAAAGGATGTAAGGTCTGATGTTAAAAATTATGGACTTGCAATAGGTAAAGGAAGAATGTTATGGCATAATTATGTCATTTAGTAATTGTTTATAAATTTTGTAATTGTAATTTATTGTTGAATATGAAATTGTATTGTTCTTACCCTATCAACAATTTGCAAGGTTAGAGTTGAATTGTATGACCATTATTTTATTTCAATGTTATTGTAATTAGGAATGAAATGATAGGGTTATCTTATTGAAATGTTAGTGTAAACTTTGATATTGATAATACATACATGGTGAATGTCCTGGATTGCGTACATTAAATTACTCGGAGTTAGTAATGAGGGTTGATGATTCATGGAATAATGTTGAACTTGGGTTTCACTGTCGGAGTCCTTCCGTCATGCGCCTTCCGTAAGGGATGTAATTGTCTTCTTGTTTATGTTGTACGTGATAGTATTTAGTTGGTTACTTGGTCGGTTGTGTCGGGCAGGATATAGTCACCCCCTGGTAGCCTTAGGAGACATGTCTTTGTGAGTGATTTTTCTGTGTAAGGAATCCACTGACGTATCAAGAGTGTCGGGCCCTTTAAAGGCAGGGTTTCCACTCTTGCGACACACCTGACAGAGATTACTAGTTTCTTCCTGAGCAGTCGGCCAGGAGCCTGTCTAATCTTCTTTCGAGAAGACATAAGACTAAAAGCCCTGCTTTTCTGTATAGAAATAGTAAACTCTACTATCCGATTCTTCCATCTGTGACTGTGCTATACTTAACACCTGATGTCGTTTTCTGCTTACAGCTTCTAGTTGTACGCCTTATGTCTAGGGACATTTATCGCTTTATGTCACTGTGATATGTCGGGGTCGTCTTGTTGTGTTCGTCTTGCTTGCGTCTCGTTCTAGATCGGGTTACTAGTTTCTGCCTTAGCAGTCGGCTAGGAGCCTGTCTAATCTTCTTTCGAGAATACATAAGACTAAACACCCTTCTTTCCTGTGTAGAAATAGTAACCCTAACACCATGGTTTCTTCCCTCTGTGTTCTTACTGTGCACTCCCAGTACATCGTAATGTTTGTGTTGTGCGCCTTATGCCTATGGTTGTACATTGTTGCAGTTGCTCGTTGTGTGCCGTCAGTCTTCTTGTGCTGAACATCATGGTTGCGTCTTTTTGGTTGTCGAGTGGTGACATAGATTCAAGTGTGTTGGTTACTTCTACACGCGCGCACACACCTTAAACAAAAAAAAAAAAAATTGCACCTGTTCTCAGATTTGTTGCCGTAACGAGGAGGTCGTTACACTTAAGATCAATTGTTTTACTTGGCACAAGTGTAGGTGTGTTTATTGCATAAGTTTCCTTCCTTAATTGTTCCATTGTTTGAAGAGATTGATTTTCTTTTAAGTCATGAGCATGTACAACATATTCGTTTCCTTCTTTAGTTAAGTGATATTGATTATGTTCCTTGTAGAATATTTATTAGTAATCATATAAATAAGGGTTGCCTAAGACCATTTCAAATTCATTTAGTGGCACCACATCACACGTTACCTCATCCACAAACTTTGATGAAATTGCAAACTTTAATGTGCATTTCTTTGTTATGTGCAATTTATGATTGTTTCTTATCCATTTTAGTGAGTAAGGTTTATGATGTAGCTTAGTTGTCAATCCCAATTGTTTAACCACTTTCTTTGAAATCAATTTAGATTGATATCCACTATTTATCAATGTATCGATCATAGTATGTTTCATTATGACCCTTATATGAAACAGTCTACTTCTAGAACCATATCCATCACCAATTTTACCTATCAAACCAACTGTTGTGAGTTTAATCTCATCACCTAAATCATATCCCAAGTCTAATGGTCATGTTTTTGTTGCAACTGTTTGCCTCCCTTTATTTTCTTTGAACTACTTTGGTCTCTTCTCTGGGTGCAATTGCCAACAATGGTCATCATCATGCCTTCTTTCTTGCAATTCTTGCAAGAGCGCTTCCCTTACTTCATTTTCGATGAATTTTCTTTCTTTACATTCCCCTTTTTTTCTTCTTCTTTGCTTGAAGACTATTCCCCCGATAAACCAACTCTTGTTTTCCCTGCTTCAATATACGTTTCTTGAACATAAACCTCATCAATATTAGTAGGTCCAAACATAAACATAGTGTTACGAATATGTGCAGGTAAGCTTCTTATATACTTCATAAGAGTTTCTTATGTATGTAATGGAATATTTGACATTAATGTGATCTTACAAAATTCATCAGTGTATTCTTGCACTGTTTTTCCTTTTCTTAGTTTATGAATTTTCCTTTCAATTAAAGATTTTTCCTTATAACCCAAAGGATTAAATTGCTTTCTAAGTGAAAAAAAAAAGTCTTTCCATGATGTAAATACATTACCAACTTGTTCAGTACCATGTTGCAACTTACTATGCCACCAGATGAGTGTTGTGCATGCAAGATGAAGCGATGCCAATTTGATTTGGGTTGCCTCATCTTTGATTTGTTTCACACTGTAATAAAATTCCATCTGTCTGACCCAGTTATCAAGCCTCTCAGCATTGAATTCACCATCATACATGGGCAATTTGAGTTTCACATCAAGATTAAGTAATGACATATCATGCTTATGTTTATGGGAATATTTTCTTGGGGTAGAAGTTGCACTTGTACTTAAAGAAGAAGAAGATGACGGAGATGAAGGAGGTGAAGGAGGAGGTTTAGGAGGGTCCTCTCCTTCTTCACTTTTGTCTTTTTTTGAATATTTCCCTAGGAAAGGCCTCTTCCGTTCCAAGTAATCATCATATAATAAATTTACCATCTTCAACATCGCAAAAAATGTCTTTTGAAACTCTATTTAGTTCTGAGACATTCCTTCTTTAGATGCCATATTATCACTTTGAGAAGTCCTCTTTCTTGATCCAATATATGAATCTCCTTATAAAATCTCTCCTTCACCATGATTTAGCTTTTCCTTGGTAATTATGCCACCTAAAATAACCAATTGTCAAACTCCTATGATACCACTTGATCTGAAAATGTTCTTTAAAGGACTTGGTTGAGTTTTAAGAATGTGTTAAGTTACCACTTAGGAATTAAGAAAATAAGAACTTAATGAAAAAATATTGCAGCGATCATAAAGAATTCAGATCATAAAATATACGTAAGTAACAACAAACCATAACAACAAGCTTGATAATGGAGTTCAGTAAGGTTTCCTACATATCTCGGCCTTTGTCTCAGTGGGAGAGGCTTTCTTATTGATCTTCAATGCTTCAAACATACATTAGAAATGCATCAAAAGGATCACAAAATGGTCATGTTGTGTTCTTCTCGACCTCAAGAATCCAACACAACTGATGGAACTGAAAAAGGTTGATCATAGCTCCCAAAAATGGCCTCCAAAGTTTGCTTCCTTAATGGCTTTCTTGCTTAAAAATGGCTTAGGATTTCAAACACTTCATCATTTTGTTGTCTCTAAACTTCCTTGGACTTCCAAAAACCTATGAATTATATATATCTTGATTTGGGGATCCTATCCCAACTTCCTCCCAATATCTGGCCTCAAATCGGGCTCCAAATCCCCCAATAATGGGAAAAATCCACTAGAATCAACATAATAATACAAACAAATCATATAATATAGTTGAAAAACCCAAATTTGGGAAAAATGGCATGCTAGCCCCTCTGCGTTGGGATCCTATTCATATGGGTCGCTTTCATATGGCCTATGGCTAGGTGCTAACTATTAAGCCTTGGTCTTAAGCTATTGTGTTGGTCGTATGCATGGTCATGTGGGAAAGTGTTAGCCACCCTCGTGATATGTTCCCGATATTGGCGCCTGGTAATATGGAGTCACATGTGGCCCTGGTCAGTCGGGCTAGCCTCCCGCGTACTGATATTTACCCCTAAATCTTGCCACATACAAATTTAAATAAAAAAATGTGGGCCATTTGTTTAACAAGAAACATGTGTAGCTCGGTCGGTTGGCGCTTGCTCGGAAGACTTGGGGTATGGAGGAGGTCGCATGGTTTAATCTTGTGGAGGTAAAAAAAAATTGAGCCAACCAACCTTGGCCAAATCCAGGGTGCCACATGGCACCCTCTGACTGGGCCACATATCACTTTGTGATTGGACCATACAGTGTAGTCACTGACATAGTCAACGCACAATCAACACCACGTCACTGTCCTTTCATCCTGACACGTCATCATCTATACTACGAACTAACCTTCCCAGTCAGATTCCATGTCAACATCCATACTTCCATGTGTCAGACTGTCATTGGGCCACATCAACATTTCGTACACCCACCTGTCGCATCCATATAGTGCCACGTGTTGCGTCTGTATAGTGTCACGTGTCAATTTTTTATTGGTCCACATCAGCCCCTGAAAATGAAAAAAATGAGAGACATGTGTCACCTCATCATGATGCCATGTGTCCCTACTGACATCATGTTGACGTCAACAGTATGACCTATTGACTTTTGACTTTGACCATGATTTTTTTGCTTGTTTTTATCGATCAGAACGCGATAAATTTCGCATACATTGTCCATTTTCAGGAAAAAACAAATATGGCCAGAATCGACGCAACGAGCCTGACGCAATGGTGTTGATTTCGTTAGATTTTGAGAACTTTGATTTTTAGGCCTTCCTAGATGCATTTTGGATCTGTATTTATGGTAATAGACTTGAATAATGATTTCTTAATTTCTTAATTTCTTATTTCATTACTTCATTTTTTATTTTTTTTTATTTCTTGATTTATGATAATAGACTTGATTTCATTGCTTCATTTTATTTTTTCCTTTTCCACTATTTGTTCTTCTATATTCATTTTCAACTTTGGCTTCCCCAAGGATTTTCATCCTAGTTGAGTCTTATTTCCTCTGAAGGAAGGATTCACTAGTATGACTGATCCAAATGATTTTCGGCACGAAATGAGAACGAAGATATAATAAAGAAATGCATAGAGATATCATAGATATTCAATAATATAACATAAATGTATCAGAGATGCAACCATAAACACAGATATACAGTAATACATGATTTCTATTCATCAAAGAAATGTACAGAGACTGTAAAAATACAGAGTGGAAGACTCGCTAGAATGGTGGTGGCTTATCTTTGAGAAGAGATGTGACGGCTGCGCTCATTCGCAAGAAGATGGTTACAATGAGGCTCTGAAGGTATTTTTACAATAAAAAAGAGTGCAAAAAACCCTAGACATCCAAAAACCTAACCCTAGGAGATGAAGCGCCAAAAGTCACGTGGGCCCCGTTTGGGTAAGTTAGTACATCAACTTCCTGGGGTCGTAACTTTTGCATACGATCTCCGTTTTAGGCGTGTGATAGCCCGTTGGAAAGGTATCATCAAGGAGATTCATTTTGGTGCTTCAATAATTCCTTAGGCTATCATTTAGGATATCAATCCAGAAAAAAACTTCATTTGGGCCCTCAAAATGGCCCCGAAAGTTAAAAACTGCTAAAAATAGTAAATTGCCAAAATTGCCAGAAAATTGTTTTGAGCTAGTCGGACAAGGCAGGTGGCCACCGATATCCACCTAGATCAAAGAATTGAGGTTGCTACATGTGGTATCTCTTTGAATGGGTCCCATTGACTAATTTATTTAAAGGGTTTCCTTGTAGTGTTTTTAAATGTATTTCCCCTACGGTAAGATGTCCTCGACCACATATGCACCCAATAAAATAGTTTGTGTCTTCCATGATATTCCTTTTACTTAAATGTCATATAATAGTACCAAGTCTCCATCATTGATGTACTTCTTCTTAATATGTCGATCACACCGAGCTTTCTACTGATTTTTTTGAAATTCCTGATTCGGTTGCGCTAGCATCCTTTCTTCTTCTAATTGGTTTAGTTGGTAGAAGCATTGTCTTGTGTTCAACATGTGATAAAACTCCAATATGGAGGCTATTCGACCTGCATTTACACATAAGTGTTGTGGGATCATTACTTCTAGAACATAGATTAGTTTTACGGGTGTCTTGTGAGTTAATCTATTGTATGTTGTTCTATAATCCCACAGTATTGATGGAACTTTATCATCCCAATCCTCTCTGTCAAGTCCACATATTTTCGTCAGGCCGTTATGTAATGTCTTGTTAAATATGTCAATGGATCCATTATCTTGTGGGTGATATTCAATTGTTTTTATACAGTTGATCATGAATTTAATAAGCAATACTTCAATTGTACTATTGATGAAGTAGGTTATTTAATCACTGATTATTGTCGAAGGCCAGCTAAATTTGGTTACTATGTTTTTGTACATGAATTTTGTAGTTGTTTCCTTTTTGCATTTATTGACTCATTCTACTTCTTCCCATTTGGTTAAGTATTAGACAACTGTAATGATGTATTTTGATCTTAATTTTTTTCTCTTTTTGGGAAAGGACCGCTAAAATCAATGGCCCATATTTCAAATGGTAAATTTGGGTTTACCGAGTGCAAGGGAATATAATTTTTTGATAATGGTCATCCTAGATTCTGACACTTGTCACATTTCTTTACCTATTCTAGATAGTCTTTGTGTAACATCTTTCTCTTACATGCACTGAGAAAACTTATTCTTTGAGGACACTTGCTTGCAAGTGATCTGGATTATTATACTATTGGGCGTTTGATTATGATTGTGAGGCATTATGGATATGATGACATGTTATTTTAATGTATTGACATAGACAGGTGCTATTGACTTGGTTCTCCTCAGTCTGCAGGATTTGGACCTTGAGGATGTTGAGGCATCGACAAAACCCTTGGACTCCGGATTGAGTCAAGGAGTGGACTATTAGGGTTTGATTGTTGTATATATATCACATTTGTGCATCTGATTAGATGTTATGATTATGGATATTATTTCTAACATGATTCATTGATGATGTAGGTTGGCGATAGCTTTCCGACCAGACTCACATGTGGAGCAGAGGGGTCACGCACAACTACCAAAGATGTTGAGAGAGAGGTGTGGACAAAAACCCTGTCACTGCCTACTAGCACTCTCACCGTGGCTCAAACTATAGGTTAACGATTACCTAGTTCGAGAAGACCCACGATGTCGTGAGGGCAGACTACGATAGTCGCTCACGATGATTCTAAGGTGTGCACAATAAGGCATGGGCCTTATTCCTTAGAGGCCCTTAGTCTCCCACAAGATCACCTAATGGAGTATTGACTCTAGGCATTTTTTATGTTTACCAAGCCAGTCAAGAGGTGAGTGGCACCCTTGGAGCATGTAGTGCGTTCTGAAGGGAACGTTGCGCAAGGGAAACATAATGAGGCGAGTGGCACCCTTGGAGAACCTAGTGCGTCCTGAAGGGCACATCGCGTTGTTAACTAATAAGATAATAAACCTAGATGGCCTTAGAATGAATAACATGATAAGAAAGTTTTAAAAACAATTTCCCTAATAAAATGTCGTCCAACCTCGAAAATTAAAATCTAGGTCTAAAGTAATACTTGTGGAAATAATAATAATAATAATAATAATAATAATAATAATCATTAAACATGTGACGAAAAGGGGGTAAGAAACTCGATTAAATCATTAAAATCAAATTATTGAGGGATTTAAAATTTTAAAAGGGAAATGATTGTTTTGTTACACATGCTAATTAAAATTTATTATTTAAAAAAAGGGGGGAAAAAGGTGTAATTTCTTACACTTGTTAATTCGAGTTTTAGATAAAAAGAGAAAGTCTAGGGAAATTTAAAATAATTAGGAAACTAAGGGAAAAAAGGGGAAACATAAAGAGAAAGGGAAACTTAAGGGAAAAGAAGAATGACTAACTTAGCAAGGAGTATTTCCTTTTAAAACTTTCTAAATTGAACTCAACTAGTAAATTAGTAAGGGGGTAAGTCATTAAAATGTGTAAGGGAATATGGGGACACCTAGGAGCGATTCTAGGAATGCTTTTAGGTGGGTGAGGGAAATAGGAGTAATTAAATAATTAATGAAATTAATTTCTGGTGCAATGAAGGGGGTGGGTGACACATGTACGGGGAGGATTTTTCTGAATTAAATTATTGAACAATAAATTAAATGGGAATTTGGGAAAGAAAATGACTTAGAAACTCTATATAAATGAGGGAGGAGGAGAAGGATGTATATATTCTGTTATGCGTAACATTACACTGCATAATTTTAGACTTGACTGACTTATCTTGTGGGAGTTGGGATACTCATTTTGGTGAGGATTGGTAGCTTAGCCTTGCGAGGCAAGCTGGGAACTAATTGTTATTTGGTTTAGTGTGCATGGCCCCTCCACAACTCAAGGGATTGAGGGCGAAGAAGATTACCCCTAGCATTGGCTGGGAGGTACCGGTGAAGTCAAAACGGTCAGCAAGCCAGAACTGCATGGAGTGTGCAGGACATCGGCTCGGAGTGGTCACCTTGGGCTACAATATGCAAGCTTTGATTTTGCATGGTGGATTAATGTTGATCGTACGCATTTATTTATGTACTTTTAATTGTGTAAAGGAATCGTTTTACTTAGCATTTTAATTGAGAACTTAATTTCCTGTTTTCCTTAAGCTCGCTGCTTGACTTGATTCCCTTGTCTTTCCATCCCTGAATGATATGACTGTCCTATGGATTTTATTTGATTTATTGTGAAAACGTAGTGCCTTATACTTCGTCCTCATCCCTATTTCATCAATCCACTCCTGAGAATTTGGCCAGGAGTCAGATCAACGGTCGTCACTTTGGTGTTAATAGACCTATAGATCCTAATGCCCTTATTTTTTGTGCATGGATGATGAGCGAAGGATAGTTTCCCAACTATCTACCTCTATTGGTTGTTCCTAGTCAAGTGAGTGTCTTGTGCTTGGTTGCATTTTATTACCTCTGAAATTGTTATTTCCTTCCCGCAACAAACCTCTTATGATCCTCTACGTTGACCCTGCGTTTTAATACCCTTCCTGGCAATTATTTAAGGCTGCGTTTGTAATGCTTCTCTTGGCAATTTTACTGTGTGTTTTTCCTTACTTCTGGTTTGCCATTACTTTGGTTTTTATTTTATTCAATGGAATTTACTCTTTGCAATTCAACAAACTTAACCATAAAATTTTAAACTCTGCATTCTTAATATATTCCTGGACAATTTACACTCTGTGTTTTTCTCTTTTATCACCTTTAATAGAAAATTCTACCCGGAAGTCTTACCCATACCACTGCAATGTCAATGCAAAAGTGATACCCCACTTACTCACCTTACCCAACAACTAATTTTGGCGTTTTCAATGTGCATGGTAGAATTTTCTTTTTTTTGTGTATTGGTTGAGATTTATTATCTTTAGACTGCATCTTTAACATACTTTGGACAACGAATAATGGTACCCCCTGTGAAGTATTGTTACTTATTGGTTTATCACTTGTAACTCAACAATTTCTTGTGTTAAACCTTTGCGCTTCATGACTTTTTTCGACATTCACCACTGTGAATTTGACCCACAACAATTCACTTTACCCACGAATTTACTACTTAGATACGATTTTATTGTTTAGAAAATATTTTATTATTTAGAAATGGATTTTAGTATTCAGATGCGATTGAAATAACTCAGAAGAGAATTCTTTATTCATAAAATGATTAATGATTGATAAACAGACTGTAGCGATTTAAAGGCGCAACGCTTTTATAACAACGATTGTAATGGTAGCGTTTTCCTTGTTTATGTATATGATAGACATTTGTATACCCTGGATACATTGTATCAAGGCGTGTGTCCTTCCTTTATGGTGGCTGCAATCATTTCGGCAAAGACTTTCGAATTCGACTTTTCTAGTTTTTCTCATCTAAAACCAAAAATTTATGACAACATTCTATTAATTTGAATACAGTAGACAACATTCTCATTGTATATTTAGTTTGAATTAATAGACTGTACAATGAATATCCATCAAGATTTTATACCACCAATGTTTAGCTACAACAAATCTTTACCAATAGCTTCTACAATGATTGTTATTGGTTTCAAATTATTTTATTATGCAATATTTGACTGCGTTAGTAATACCTATTGACTGCAAATTCACATTTTTAAACTTAGGGATTCCCTTCTAATTATCTCAGCGGTTATCATGATTTCCACTTTGTGAACCTCCTTTAAAGATGGCGATATCAATGCTATGGTTTATAGACTGAGATTTTATGAGGAATTAAACTATATTTTATACAGTTAGCGATTTAACATTAATTATAGACAACCTCTTCATTTGAATAGGCAGCTTTAATTCCTTTAAGTCCTTTAACAGACAAGGATTGTGACAACCAAATTAACAACCAAACTCGTTAATAGACAACCTCTTCTTTTAAAAACCTTTGAATAGAACAAGCTTTAATTTGAATATGTTCGACAACACAGGTATTCCAACAGAGGACGAACACCTTCAGTAACCACTCACATAACCAGATCAAAGATCAACACACCGATGTTTTCACGTGGTAAAACCCCTACGG
>JZKD02S1797971.1:515729-543447 GCA_000966675.3 Picea glauca
TTCCCAGGATAAATGTTGTGTCTCTTGTGGATGTGTATTTCTCAGTGATCTTGTTCTTATTATGCTCTTATCTTATGAAATGAAAATAACTATAATAATGGCATAAACATTAACACTGATGGTATGTGGCAGGTCATGTGGATATTCATGATTGAGGATAAATGAATTTTTGAAGATGACAATGTGAATTGAAGTAGAAACTACATGTCGACACTAATGTTAAAAGGAAGTGACATAAAGGCTATAAATACATCTCATTATACATTCATTTTTTTACACACACAAGTTTATTAATGAAGAAGGAGATATAAGTCGAATTTTTGAGGAAATCTGAAGTAAAGAAGGTTGAATTTCAAGGGAGGATGAAGTCTTTTGGTGATGTGTTCTAATGTATGTTATTTACAGGTCATCTTACCATTTTATCCATAACTTTGCGTATGTAATGATTCATATGGTGAAACTATGATTCTACTGAGAAGACATATCTAGGTACCAGTGGTAAAAATTTAAGCTCTTTATTCGCTATAAGTTTGGAGATACACTATGTGGAAGATAGGGTTTTTGACTAGTCCTGAAGCTAGTCATAAACACATATTCTGGGTAAAAAAATCATATGTCTTCATAGAGAATCCAAATGAAGTGAGACAAATTGAATTGGAAAGATTATGGGTTGTAGTTTCCTTTGTAGAAATTTCAGAATATGATGTTAAATATTGAGCGCGGAGCATTCTGTACAAGTTTGTTCTCCTGAATAAACCATAATTGAATAAGGTCTACCATTTTATCTATCTCCTTTTCTAGGAGGATTCAAATAGTGAAACTTGGAGGATTTTAAGAGAATACATTGAGTAATATTATCTATAGGATTAAAGTATTCCAAGAAGTTAAGAATTGCATAAGTTGAAGAAGTCTTAGGAAGAATTATCAGGTTCTATGTGATGGTTGGTTGATGGTGATGATTTAATGTAAAGTTTTATTATCTCTCATATATTCTTGGGTGGAACGAAGGGGAAAGGATGGATAGGTCAACCCTATTTTGATATTGGAGGATTTTATATTCCTTTTGAGGCTTATCCCTCCCTTTATATTTGGAATTTGTAGTTACCTTTGGAAGTCATTACTTCCTTTGAAGAATAATACATGATTACTTATTATATATTGTGCATGGTGTATTGGTGTATCTCTTATACTATTCTTCATTTTTCATTGGATAGTATTCATTGTTGATTATATATAAATTGAATACATGATCTGATTGAAGTACAAGTTCAAAAATACTAATTTCTCTAAATATTGATTCACCCCTCTCTCAGTATTTCCAACAATATTTATGTGTGGTAGGGGATTCACATGTGTTGTGATCTTGTGATATTTTGTTGTTGTGATCTTGTGATCTTAAGCTCCACTAGGTGTTTTGATACCTCTTATTTACATGCTTCTCCTGCATCGCACACAAAGTCCTCTAATATTTGGAAAAACTTGTCTAATGTGGTCTTTACCTACTTCTGTCTCTTGCCGTGAAGAGGAGGTGGATGTCTCTAATTCCAATATCTCAACAAACCCAACACATTGGAGAGCCCACTAGATGACATTCTTTATGCATTTTGAACTTCTCACATAATAACAAACTATTTTCTATAAGTACCTATTAATGATACTTTTTGTAAGTACCTGTTAATGATACTTGCATCTTGTCTATATTTAGAATATTGCACTATGTTTACACCAACTAAGTAATATTTTCAAAAAAGTAATTTCAGAAGTAAGGCAATCTCTTACCAAATTGCAATTGCTTTTACCAGATTGTAATTGAGAGGTCAAACACTTCATCGGTTGTGATATCTGCATGCAGGTTGCTGACATAAAACATTGTTCACTAATGCAGGTTGGGCACCTCTAATTCCTTCTACATCATCCCTCACCCAACACAACCATCTTCCATTGGTAGTGGAGTTCAATTTTTGAACCGATATTTGTCCATTGATGGATTTCCTTCGAGCACCCTTCTACATCATCCCTCTCCCAACGCAACCATCTTCCATTGGTAGTGGAGTTCAAGTTTTGAACCGATATTTCTCCATTGTTGGATTTCCTTCAAGCACACAAATACTGAGGCCAGGTCATTTTATTTCCATGATTAATATATTGCACCATTGTGTTTGATATTTGATTCAATATGTTTATGTGCAAAATAAATCGATTCTCATCTTTCATTTTTTCTTTTTTTGTCCACTTCCTTGCAATGTTATTTTTTCTTACTTATACTTGAATTTCACTGACAATAACCTCTATCTTTATATATTGGTTGAGTAATTTCCGAGGTGTGAAATTTCATGATCACCCATACAGTTTATTCAGAACCAAGATGATGAGGGTTTATAGCTGGGATGTACTCCATAATGATCACTAACATTGTTTGTAAACACTCAATTAAACTAAAAAAAAAACTCAAATTTAATGATGTGCTCATAATAAATATTTCCCATTTTTAACGAAATATATACAAACTTAGTTTAAAGGAGTAAGGATATTCTAAGGCATGATCAAGCTTGCAAGGTATAACTTTGAATATTTCACATTTGATTTATCATACAATAATGGAGTAATCACTTTACATTTGAATACAAACTAGTTGATATATAAATAAATAGAAAATGAATGTCTCTTCCTTATACACTACGGTCACGATCTTAAACGTAATGCTACAGTTTGGATTATGAAAATGTCCTGCTAGTTTCAGAGTCTGTGTTGTTGTATTTGTAAACACCATTTATGTACTTATTCACGTTATTGGTGGTACAATTATTCCTCCATCAACCTAGATTTTGGATTTTTAGCTACAATAATGTTGCGGCATTTGCTTGATAATTTTTTTTTCCAGGTTAAACGTATTGATATGCCCAAAAACATGGAAAGTTATGCACATGCATTCAACCCATTCTGTTCATATTGGAACAATGGAAAAATAATTCTACCACTAGACGTGACCCATGATTTATCTATCAAGTATAGATTTAGAAAGAGACTCTCTTCCGTTGGACTTTACTTAGACTATTTGTTTGTATTTTTTTTCAAACTATAATTTTAGTAGATGATACTATGTTATGCTAAGTTTCAGTAATTAATGAGAGAGAAACATAAATTTTTTAGAAGACATTCCTTTAACAAGGAATTTAATGCATGCACCACTACTTCGATATCTAGAATGCTTAATCTACATCTGGATCTCGATGTAAGACTGAAAATGAGGGGTATACCAATAAATATTGATTCGAACTTGCAACATTGCTCTTGCAACCACTCCAAAGATTCACCTAGCTATAAAATCCATTTCGCACTGCTCCCGAGTCACTGAACTTATCTACTTAGGATGGGAATCGTGGAATTGGAGTTTGTGGATTTATCTACTCAGGATTGGATTCGTGGAATTGGAGTTTGTGGATTTATCTACTCAGGATGGGATTCGTGGAATTGGATTTTGTGGATTGCATTTGGGAAGATTTTCCAGAGCTCGGAATAAATATAAACGCATTTTCCACTACCAAGATAGGGGAAGAAATAAAATGAGAATTTATTCAAACCGGTGCCCAC
The DNA here is from genome assembly GCA_000966675.3 of Picea glauca. NCBI lineage: Eukaryota > Viridiplantae > Streptophyta > Pinopsida > Pinales > Pinaceae > Picea > Picea glauca. The sequence continues at coordinate 519,321 of JZKD02S1797971.1, forward strand.
AACCCTTCATGGGTAGACAATGAAAACAAGCAATACACCTCTTATTCTTCACTATTGAAATGATATATACTCTGCCTAGAGATATATGTCCTAGTATGAATGAATCTATTATTATAGACAACGACAATAATCCATACACCTCTTATTCTTCACTATTGAAATGATATATAGTGTGCCTAGAGATATATGGTCTGGTATGAATGGATCTCTTATTGTTCACTATTGAAAAGATATATAGTGTGTGTTCGATTCATTCTTTCTTAGTTCAAGAGATATATGGCCTGATACGAATGAATATGGGGGTCTAGAGTAAGTGAGAGGATGGATGCAAGTGTTGAACGGTACCCAAGGAGAGCATCTAGTGAAACAATGGTCGCAGACTCGCACTGCCATCTTCTCCCTTCAGGGTGCTACTTGTCCCATGAAGAGCATGTAGGTAGTGCATGGAATCCTTCTGCACCCAAATGGATTGTCTCAACTCGTCGTAGATTCACACTGCCATGTTCTCCCTTCAGGGTGCTACGTGTCCACTATAAATCACAAAATCATAAAATGTGATTCATAAACTATTAAAACTATAAATCCTACCAAGATTCACACTTGATCAGGTTGCTAATTTCAAAATTATTAGCAAGTTAAAACATTATCCAATGCAATCACGATTGTTTTTGTCTATATATAGTCAATTTTATGGTATTTATTGTGGCCTCATAAGTTTATAGACCTCATCAATTAAGTGGTACACATTGCAAAAAGCTTACCACAAGTGTCATTTTTCATCTGCACATTGACATTATGTATTTTTTAAGATGTTATGTCTCTCTCACATGTATAGACTGCAAGACAAATGTGTCCGTTAGATCATATTTGGAGACAGTCTTGACTATATGGGCATCTAATTAAAATATCAAATGCATGCATGTATATCTGTTCATGAATTATACAAAAAATAATGAAAAAACATCATGATATATTAAAAACCATGACTTTTTTTTCTGAAGACCATACTCATAAGTTTTTATGAAAACTAAATGATTCATTATAGGAAGAAACGAGGAAACCTTGATCTACTTACAGTCAATGCGCATAAGAAACATGAAAGTCAAATAAACCAATGACAGTTTTTCCCTAAAGGCAACGACTTTGGGACTTGAAGCAAAGTTTGTTGGCCTCAAAATATATTTGATGGTTGCCGGTGATTTTTACATGGATTCTGTGTTACTATGGTTTTATATCTATGACAATATATTTTGTTGTGTGGAAGATATAGTTGTTATCTCCCTTTTACTTTCCTGTTGTAAACTGCGTTTGACTCTAGTTTTTCGCATTTATGTGGTCATTCTGAGCGATTGTCGTTCGGTTGCATAGTTGGCCACTTTTATGGACGCAGCTTCATGAATAGGTTCTATCGAACTATGACAGGTCGTGTTCAGTGTATACATTAGCTTTCCCAAATTAGTTTTCTTTAAAATAATCCTGGGCAGAAGAGAATGCAAATTATGAAATTATAGGTTTCCTGGACTGTGAAGCCGTCATCCCATACTTAGCCAGTTTTTGAATCGTGGGTTGACGGGGTAGGCGGCTGAAAATTGACAATCGGAGAGTTCCGCGATATACAAATTGACAATTGGTCAGTAGCGAGAGTTTCACGATCATTCCGACCGACTGCAGTTGGGTTCCATACTTAGCCAGTATTATGGGCGTGCCTTCGCGGATAGGTTGTATCGATCTATGGTGTATACATTAGCATTTCTGAATTAGTTTTCTTTAACAGTAGGTCTCCTAGACAAAAAACATTGAAATTTATCAAATTATAGGTTTCTTGGACAACATAGATTAAACATAGAAAATATGTAATTTTATAGAGTAGATATATACATCCTGCATGGATCCATCATCCCATACTTAATCAGTATTTGCATCGCATGTTGTCAGGGTAGGCAGCTGAAAATTGACAATTGGAGACTTCGGCGATATAGAAATTGGCAATTGGACTTGTGGACTATTTGAATTTGAAGGTCGTCATGTCCAAAAAAGTTAACATTGTCGAAATAGTTTACTTTACGTGTGTTTTACATACCCTGGTGGACAAAACACACACAAAAAAAATAGTGAACATTTTTGGATCGCGGGTTCTTGGGATGGAGGGATCTAGGTTCGGTCCCTGTTGTTCCGTGTCCTACAAATAGCATGGACAGTTCCACGATATACAAAATGGAAATCGGGCTTGCGCACTATTTGAATTTCAAGGGCTCCTGCAAAATAGCTATCATTCACGAATTACTTTTCTTTGCGTACGTTTTACATACGCTCGTTCACAAAAGAAGAACAATAGTAGTAACGTCTATTACATAGGGCTCCATCTCCGCTACCTTCTGCGCTTCCCAATACACATTAAATATGCTTTGAAAAGTTAGAACTGAGCAGACAGGTTCGAAAAGATGGGCTTTAATAACTAAAAAGCTCGAGGACATCTCCAGTCAAAATGAATAGACAACCAAATATTATGGGATCTGGTAATTTGTTTTTGCCTGCATTTTAAATTTGTGAAATTATTATTATTTTTGTTTTCCTTGTGCAGTTTTAGTTTTGTTCAAAGCTTCAGCATAGTTCACGAACGTGTCAGGGACACAGACCTTCATTTCATGTCCCTCTTTAATATTGTGCATTTCGAAATGATGGGCTTTAATAACTGGAGGACATCTCCCATTAAAATGAATAGACAGGCGCATATTATGGGATCTGGTAATTTCTTTTTGCCTGCATTTTGAATTTGCGAAATACTTTTTATTTTATTTTTTTCTTGTGCAGTTTTAGTTTTCTTAAAAGCTTCAACAAAGTTCATGAATGTGTCACCCACAGAGGCCTTGACGTCATGTCCCTCTTTAATATTGTGCATATCTTAGATGTCAGATTTCATAATCTACTTGGATATGGGAATTTTAATACGTGATGGTAGTCACTATTGAGCGTACATATTCAAAAATATTGGCATTAATAAGTGAAAATATCGAGAACATATGTCATTAAAATGAATCAACACAAAATCTACAACAGACCATCCAACCTTGCTTTTAAATACTTATTGCCATTTCTTTATATGATCAAAGCGTTGCACTTTAGGGTGCCTTCATTCTAATGCTCTTCATCATGCACATGTAAGACAACTTAGAGATGCGATTGACGAGCAAATGCAAGAATAGATCCTGGTTTTATGTGATGTGAGCTTTAAGTAAAAACAAAACTATGTTATACAAAGAGAAACTCAAAGAGGACGAAAAAAACAGAACAAGTATGTTCTGGTTGGTGTTCTCCCTGTGTTCGATGCTTTGGTTCGTTGAAAATGTTGGCTAGAGATTTGTTGTTTGAACTTATTTGTTTCATTGTTGGGAACTGTAATGGATTTTGATGTTGGGTGCAAAATAGTTCTTCATTTAAGTATATAGCTTCTTCCAACAACACAGATTTGGAAAGTGTATCAAGTTGTACAGATTGCACAAGTATCTGTCTACCTCGAAGGCGGGTAGCATAAACTGTATGGGTGGATAAAATGACATATTATCACTGCAAAAGTTTCTATTTCATAGTATGATGACCTGCATGTGGGTCTGGTAGCCAACTTGACAGAAATCTATGTTCTTTGTGAAAGTTTGTTTGGTTTCCTTTGGATGTAGTTGTAGACTCTACATATTTGGCGTCACCTTTGAACATTCCAAACCTTTCTATGGGCCACCATATCTCCATGGATATGAAGAAAGATATATTATGATGCCATCTGCAACATTTGATACACTTGCAAGACCTGTTCTGGTGCATTCTGAAGCATTTGATGCACTTTCCACACCTCTACTGCCCGAAGAAGTTATGTACCTCAACAGAGTTGAGTTTTTCATCTGGGTTGGACGTTCCTTCCAATTTACTGTAATAAAGAAAAGAAGTTCCACATACAAATCCTCAGGCATGCTTCTCAACCAAACAGATGATCGAATATAGGGAGAATACCAGTCACTACTTACTTGAATTATTTTCCACTGCTTTAGCTATTGTGACATAGAACGAATACTTCCACTTTGAAATCGGCCTGAATGGAATTTGTAAGTTGTCTCAGATGTCAAGGGTCAGGAACATTGCAAGCAAATCACCCTAAACCCCAACTTTTCGACAATAGAGGGAAATTAATACTTGAAAAAGAATGGAATGTTGAATAAAAAGGCATTGCAAGCAGGCCATATCTGGAAGAGATAAGATATTCAAAAATGTGGGATAGATGTACTTGACAACACTGATTAAGTACAAAACTGTGAAGAAGCTTCATCAATGTACATATTTTAAATTGGTCGACGGTAGGCAAAATCGCAATCGTTGTGGAAAATAGCCTCGACTGTATTTTGTAACCCACCTTATTTGAATATAGAATAATTTCGGTTTATTTTTTAATAGTATTTTCCAATTTATGGTATTTGTTTTAATTGTATTTTCTACCTTCTTCCCCTGTGTGGTTAAACATGAAACACAAGGTTTTGTTTCTGCTGCCCAATACTTCAATCTAAATAAAACCTAGCCTGTTCTTTGTTTACTTTTTACATGTAAGAATAATTTTTCATAGGCCATACTTATGTGGCAGCGGCCCTGTATTTAAAGAAAGAAATTGGAGGACCCATGTTGCTCCCATTCTTCGGGTTCCATGAATAGAATTAATAATGAGTAATGACAAGGTAGATGAACTGTTGACGCAATGTTCCTGTGAAGTTTGTTGGATATATTTCAACTTCTTCTATTTGATAATATCCGTGCATATACACTAATATCAATAGTATTGGACTAAATACAAAAACACTTCCTCTTTAGAAAATCTTAGGCAATTATGTTTGGGTTTGTGGTATTAAACAACTATGTCCATTTTTCCATCATATACATATTCCAGCCTAAGAAATTTCGTAATTTGCAATTTATTCTTTAATTACTTAAAAGTCACACCAAATTTTGATTGCATTTAATTTAATTTAGATATTGATGTTTATGGAGAGCCATCATTTGATGATCTCATTGCAACAAATACAAGATGAATAGATGATAAGGAGTTTATGTCGTTGATACCACAATGCAAATTCATGTTTCTTGTTGTGCTATGTACATGTTATAGTCAAAATTTTTGAGGTTCCAGTGAAATTTGCAAGCCGAGAAGCATCTTGCAGATTGGGAGATCATTTGCATTTGAAACAACCAATCCATTAATATATATTACTATGAATACTATTAAGACAAATATGAAAACTTTGTTCATTGATAGATGCTAGTATGAAAAATATTGAAATAGATATCATAAGTTTGTCTTGGCCAATACTTGCCCAGTTATTTGGGCACTAGGCCCCATGTTCACGGTACCCAACACCTATGTCCCCTGTTTCATCATATACATGTTGTAGCGAAACAACGTTAGTGATTTGTTCCTTTCCATACTTGGCCAATTTTATGCCCGCTGCTTATGAACCTAGCTGCTTATTGTTCGGCAATATACATCTTGCACAGAAAATATCTTTGATCTACAATTTCACCGTGGGTTCCTCATACACATTGAATTCATTCAAAGTATCTGTTGCTTCTTTCCATCCCTAGCAACTTCGCATCCTTCCTGATATACATCAACAATGCTCTTACTAGTGACAAGTGGAAAAAGTGGTACGAAAGATACCTTTGTCATCTGCAATTCATTCTTTAACATCTTCATCTATATCCTTTCATGACGCATCCGACCGAGCGTTGTTCCTTTCCATACTTATCCAATTTTATGCCCGCCATTGCGGGGCCGCCGCTTGCGAACCCTGATGTTCTTCTGCGAGATACTTAGTTATTTTTCCCTTCTCTTGTTCCCGTATATTATCTACAATTCCACTGCCAACACCTCTGTCCTTTTTCCCTTATTGTCTTCCCATGTATTATGGGACTATAAAATATAGACATGATATTCTATAAAGTACGCACACATTCTGCATTCCATACCTAGTGACATTTTCAATCACGGGTTCTCGGGCGCACAGGCGAGCTCAAAAATGGGGATCCATTATTTCGTAGTCTACAAATAGCACCCAAAATTCCGCGATATACAAATTGACAAGTGAATCTGCGGAGTGGTTGATTCAACATTGCACTTCTATTGTTCTGTGTCCTCCAAACAACACTCCAAGTTCCATGATATAGAAATTGACACACGGAATGCAGAAATGGCAGAGTGCATATTTCCATTGTTTACGGATGCCAATCCCTATGAAGTATCTAACAATATCTAAAAATTTATTTAGAATACTAAATTAGCACTTATTAGTGACAACTGGACACAAAGGTACGAAACAATTGGAATTGCAGTCTCCGCAATATACAAATTGACTGTCGGACATCATCCGCTCTTCCGTCTTACAGATTATGCATTCAAATGTTTGAAGCAATACAATTAGAAGGTATGGGACTCGCCTCCTCTATGGATACCTTCTTAGTATGTTTTGGATCCTCCTTTTGGCAGGTTCACGAAATATGCAGCTCCATTGTTGGTGAGTTGGCATATCTTTATTTCCATCTATACAATCAGACGACAAATCCGACCGACCGTTGTTGCTTTCAATACTTGGCCAATTTTATGTCCACGGTTTCCGCTTTGGGACCAATTTCAGTTCCATCTATATTCTCGCATGGAGAATTGAATCAGTAGCTGTTCCTTTTCATACCTAATTACATTTCTGATCATGGGTTCTTAGGCAGGCGGGCTCAAAATTGGCCCTCCATTGTTGCGTGTGTTACAAATAGCACCCAAAATTTCGTGATATACAAATTGAGAAGCGGAGCTGCGTACTGGATGAATTGACATTGCACTTCTATTGTTTTGTGTCCTCCAAATAGTCCTTCAAGTTCCACGATATAGAAATTCACACATTGAATGCAAGGCTGGCGGGGTGGAGATTTCCATTGTTTATGGATACTAATCCCTATGAAGTATTTAACAGAATATAAAATATCATTTTCAATACTAAATTACCTCTTAGTACTGACAAATAGACACAGGTGTGGGTCCGACATCATTCGCTCTTTCAACATCATCCACTCTTCCGTGTTACAAATTATGCATTCAAATTATTTACTCCGGTCCTCCGCAATATACAAATTGACTACCAGGTTCACATCTTGTATTCAAAATTTCCCTGATCTACAATTCCACCACCGAATCCTTTCTCTTTTTTCCCTTTTCTTCTTCCCCTATATTATGGCTCTCATTATCTCCATGTATATAATCACACCTTAGGAAATTTTATGTCCACAGTTGTTGAGTTGGCAATCTACAATTCTATCTCGTTCTCCTCAAACTTGCAAGCTTCACTGTACCGCGGTTGACAAATGTGATTCCTAATATACATTTGATATGCTCTTACTAATGACTCTTACAAGTGATAGATGCACACAACAATACAAAACAGTTCGCATCCAACCATTTGCAACATAGAAATTGAGTACCGGGTTTCGACATCGTCCCCTCTTCCGTGTTACAGATTGTGCATTCAAATGTTTCGAATAATACAATTTGACCATCCATACCTTTGACCCTATTTTGTATCCTCCTGTTCACGGATTCACAAAATCTCAAATTCTTAGTAAGTGTTTCAGGTTAGCACATTCGAAGTTTGTCGCTTCTTCTTCCCTTATATGCATATTGCACTCAAACTTTCCGTGATTTACATTACCACCGCGGGCTTGTTGGTCCTTTTTCCCTTTTCTTCTTCCCTTATATTATTGCTTTGTGGTTATATACATAGTCTCCTTTCTATAAACATAGGTTCCAACGTTGGTGGGTTGAGATATCTTTATCTCCATCTATATAATCACATGACTCCTCCGATCGACCACTATTTCTCTCCATACTTATCCAATCTTATCACCACGGTTGGCGGGTTACGCATATTGCAATCAAAAAGTTTCGAGACATACAATTTGACCCGGGTGCCCTCACCTTCAATAGTTGTACCTTGCAACCCTATTTTGTAGCGGTTTTTTTCCCCTGCCTGCGACCTCCGTACTTTCTTGCTATGTAATTAGAAATATTTGATGCTAACAGGTCACCATGCAGGAACCGTCAACATTTTCATTAATGGGTGAAAAACTTGAGGAAATATCCTATTATTATGCATTAAACAAAGATGTGCAGAAAATTATTTTGTCCCTTCCGATTGTTCATTTCCAACACACGTTGTTGTGTTGGGCCACTCAAGAAATCTGCAATGCTTAATCTCTCATTGCAATATCCACCATGTTCACATTTCTATATATGCAATTAGTATTGTTTAATGTTAACAACGCATCATGCAACAACTGTCCAGATTGTCATTAATCAACGAAAGTCTCGAGGACATCTCCCATTCACACGCTTTCGACCAAAATTTGTGCAGAGTTATATTAGCCCTTCCAACCTTCATTTCATTCATCATTTGGAACAAATAAATGTCTTTGTAGACCTATGGTAGCAGGAAAACAATAGTTTTGTGGAGATACAATAAATATTTTCATAGAAGAGCACCAAAGGTTCCAATGGTCCAGGGCATACTTTTACTATTCATCTCATTCCACCCAGAACAAAGTGATTTGGATCTCTGGAATTGCTCGTGCAGGCTGCGTCCCTGAGGTTTTTTACTGTAAGGAGGTGGTCTATTGGTGCACCGAAAAATATATTCTAGGCCAAATAATTATTCTACTGCGCAACCATTCTCCTGTTTCTTTGTCACATCAGCGCTTCTGCGAGATGTTGAAATTGTCGAAACCAACATTAACATTAAGAGGACAAGACTGCAAGCAGTTTCTAGAAAAAAATCATAACGGGTTGGAAATATTATCCATCTTCCTCAAAGACCTGACAAAATTTCTTGAAGATATCACAAAGCTCCAAGTAAGTTCCTTTAGAAATCCATTCAGGAAAATTGCTTGGTTGTTTACAAGAATAACGGGACAGGAATCCATAGCAAGCATCTCCCATATAATTATTTATATTTTGTATTTCATAGTCAAGGAACAATACATTTTCGATTGGGGAAAACTAATATCCATTGAACTCAGTTCCCAGTTGTCAGGATTCAAAGAATCGAATAAATTTTATATGTCATCCTACTTGATTTTTGCAATTGTGTATTGTTGCCCGTTTCCAAAACTTTCTCTTTCCAATAAAATAAACTATGGATTCGACCCGATAACATTCTGGCACGACGCCCTATGGAGACACAAGGCCTCCCATTGTTTTTATGAAGTTTTTAATGTCTTTGTCTCAGTTTTCAAAGGTTTAGTGTTAGGAAAGGATGCTCTGCGGATGTTTGGCCACGAAAGCAAGTTTTTGAATAAGAAGGGCACACTTGAGATAAAGGAAAATCACAGTCTCCTCATGGTATTTGGCTCCAAGGAAAATCCCACCTCCCTTCCATGCCACATCACGGACAAGATATTTGTTGTAGAAATAGAAAGGCAATACAACCATTGGTTGCATTTTTTCCATGACAAGAAGAAAAAACAGTTCATTCCTTTGTCCTGGAAAGTTGGAGAATTTGTGTGCAGAAACATCAACATGATTGACGAGTTTGTTGGCCATTTCAAGAAATTGAACCTAATGTACATTGAAAGGCTAAAAGGGTTCGAACCCAATGACATTTTTGGAGAACATTTACTGGGTGTTGGCTTTAACACCTCTTTTATCCATAAACACCTGACCCAAGATAGGGACAGTGTCGACAAAAATCCTTCTTATGCCCATTGCAACACAGAGACATTTCAAAGTGCAACTGAATTTTACAAACAACATGGTAAAGTATCTGGTGAAAAGAGTACCCAGCCCCCCGACAACACTCCCAAGAGCAAGACACTATGGAGCGTCGCTTCGACGGTCCATCCCAGTAAGAAAGAAACCCATAAATATTCGAACGGAGGAGGAGATAAGAACCCTCCTCGCATAAATATTGATAGTTCTCACAAATTTCCACTGACGAAGAAGAGAAAAAACAATGCAGGCCACGCGGAGGAACCTGAAATTGACAGTGGAAAACTGCAAATTGAAATTGAAGGTGAGCTGATGAAAAAAATTGGGTCGTCCGCGGTGGACATATTTGACACCGAATATTTTGACATAGATGAATCCTTTGTAATCCAGAGTGTTATTTTTGACAGCCAATCTAAAACTATGGTCATTGAAAAGAGAGATGTAACAAACAGGAAAGGCAAATCTCGAACAGAGATTGACTTTAGCCAAATGACCCTGTCCAAATTCTGCTCATTTCACCAGGTAACCAGTGATGTTCTTCGCGATTTCATTGGAGGAATGGAGATGGATTATGCCAATCTAAAACACCGCCTCAACGAATTTGAATAGGCTTTCATCGCAACACCAGAATTTGCCAGTCCTTTGGAAAAAATCATGCCTTCTACCACTATAGAAAAGATGAAAGTATCCTCTACCCTCCTTGCATGATGCAGAGCCCCTGTAGAGAACAACATCAACAAAATAATGCAGCTAGTTACTGAAGCCTGGGAAACATCGCAAAATTTAGTTTCCTTCGGAAAGAAGGCCAATGATTTGCTTGAACATTTGGAGGTGAATTTAAAAAATGAACAACTTTTATGTCATTAGGTGCTGGACCCTTTTTCCAAATATGACCTGAACACATCGGAACTAAAAAGAAGACAGGAGAAACTCCCCTCCCCAAAGCGCACCAAAAAAATAAAAGCATGCTGGCAAAAAAAAATTGAGAACCCACAGCTCATTGTCAAATCATGTAAACAAGTCATATCAGAAAAGGAAAATTTATTCACAAGCCTGCTCTAGATGGACTTAGCTGGAACTACCAATGAGGTTCAAGATCCAAACTTAATTCTCAAATCCTTGTAAGTCACCAAAGAAACGTTCTAAGAAAAAGTTGATATTTTAAAGGGGTTGTCTTTCGAAAAGTTTTATGGCATACTTGAACATCGTCTAGATGAGCACAAGTGTTGGTTACTGGACTATGCCTCACACAATGACGAAATTGAACAGAGTCTGCATAGTATTTCAATGGATCTAAGGAAATTAGAAAATGACCTTTACAACATAGAGATTCAGGATGAAATCAACACAGCCCCCATGAAAAGCTACATCGAAGAATGGTTCCAACTCATAATGGAAAGCCTCGTCCAGGAAGGGCAAAAACCGATCAACAGGATTCCACTGCCCATCGACGACAGCAACAAAAATTCATCGGCTTCATAGTAAGTCTATACTTCCATATTGTTTTGTTTATCATTCCAGTTTAAGTCTATGCTGTCATCTTCTTTTCTTTATCAATCCACTCATGTCCTCTTTAAATAGAAAACTATAACCAAAGACTCATAAGTTCCAATTTATTTTTTTCAGGTCTTCCTCTCTACCATCACACACTTCTTTTGACGTTCCTAATTCTTGTGCTTATTTCCTTTTATTGTCCGCGGGAGCCCCAATCCCAGTCTATATGAAAAACGCATTTAAATTTCCACAAACATGTAACAAACATTATTAATTTTTGTTAAATTTCAAAGAAAACTGATTCGAAAATGTCCTTATTGTATACTAAACTTTCGGTTTCCAGGAACCTTCTTCTTTGTTCCAAAGAAAACTAATTTGGATATGCTACATTTCTTGTCTCCAATTATATGCTAATTTTTGGGTGTTCAACGACGTTGATGGTTTAAATGTTGATGTAATTTCCTGATATATGTAACAACCATTATTTATTTTATAATAAGTTTATATACTTCACAAGCCCGCTTCTCAATTTGTATATCACGGAACTGTCGATGGTTTTTGTAGGACATAGAACAACAGAGGCCCATTTTTGAAACTGCCAGCTCGACAACCCATGATCCAAAGACTTGCTAATTATGGAATGAGCAGTTCGTCCATGCTCTATAAAACATGTGCAAAGGAAACTAATTTGGCAATGCTATATCTTTTTTTTCCAAAAAAAAGCCTTACTTTTAAAGCAAAGTAATTCGGTGCAACAGATGTTATTACTATTATATTATATAACAAACATTATTAATTTATGGTAAATTTCTATAGTCCGCAACTACGCCTCTCATTTTGTATATCGTGGAACAGTCAGTGCTATTTGTAGACCACGGAACATTAGACACACAATTTTTAGCGCGCCAGCCCGACAACCCACGATACAAAAACTGCCTATGTATGCAATGAGGGCTACAAATTTCGTATCTATAAAACTAAAAATCTACTTTATACAAATACATATTTCGTATGTATAATTTATTTACTAAATATCTACTTTTATACAAATACAGTGTTCGTATGTATAATTTATTTACTAAATATCTACTTTATACAAATACATATTTCGTATGTATAATTTATTTATTTATAATGACTTTCTATGTCTTGGTTTTAAAAATAACCAATTTGGTAATGCTAAATTTTTTGTGTCCAACAACCATTCAAACATTGATAATTTCTGATATTTTTTCAAGAAGAACTAATTCGGGAATACTATGTTTTGCACGCAAACCACATGTATTTCAACTTTCTAGCCACCTGCCTGTACTAGGTCACATTTACTCCCATACCAACCTAGCAGGGACTATGCTGCCATGCAACACTTGTTTATTGATGTTTTAGAGTGTCCAAAATTGTAAACATTATAAATGTCATATCACTTTTACGTGCACTTTGATACTATTTATTAATGTTTTCGAGTGTCCAAAGTTGTAAACATTTTAAATGTCCCATCACTCTTACATGCATTTTTGAGTTTACATTATAAATGTCATTATCACTCTTACGCGCATTTTCGATAATATTTATTGATGTTTTCGAGTGTCCAATGTTGTAAACAATATAAATGTCCCATCGCTCTTAAGTGCACTTTCGAGATAGCTAATAATTAAACTCACATTTTTTTTAAATGAAAAAGTGTTTTTTATTCACCATCATCAAATACATGCATTTTTTTAGTTTTCATCCTAAGAATATGACATTAATTTATTTTGATAGTGTAGAACTCACTCGGTTTTTATAACTTGCATCACAAACTAACTTAATCTCATTTAAATTAAAATAAAATGTCAAGTGGAACATTAACTAAGTATGAAATTTAAAAAGTGATTTCCACATAAGATAGGTATACATACCTTACCCTTCTGGAATTGAACTTGTGACCTCTTAGGAGATATATATATATTCTACTTCTCTGGAATTGAACTTATGACCTTTTAGGAGGAAACAGATGTTCTTAACCATTAGGCCCACTCAAATTGATAACTAAGAAATCCATAATACATAACCATATTCAGAATCAAGATTCAAAGTTATTGTCACCCATCAATATTAACATATACCTTATGAATGAGGGAAAGATAATAAGGCTTCACTTCATCGACATTTATCCTCACTTTGATCTTTTTGTATAAATCATATGTGTTGTTTAACACATGTTCATGGTTATAACAATATCATCATGATCATCCATATTCAAATAATTCTTAAATATTGGAATATTTAAAAGAAGGATACAATTCTTACTTGAATATCTTAAACCATTTTAACATCTCTGTATCATCGTCCTTGATGAAGTATGTGTATGCATTAGCACTTAGAAAAGTTGATTGATGATAACCATTGATAAGTAACATCAAAAAAAAAAATCCATGAATTTATCAAACTACATATATTAATTTAATCAATATTATTCTCACTTACCATATAATGAATGAAATCAAATTATATGAATACAGCAACCGGAGGAAGTTGAATCCTTTTCTCCTTGACAACCTAGATAAATCAAACGAACAATACAAATATATTAAACTTTGTAAATATTGTACGAACCAAACCTTCCTACAATTACTATCTTAAATTCAATGTAATTGGGAACTCCACTGCATAGGTTGGGTATGTCCATTACTTTCATTATCGTTCCTACCCACAAAAGAAATGGAATTATTTTCAATCATTTTTACTCACATAGAGTAAAATTATTTTTAAAAATGGAAGAGTTAATGTATCATAAAATAATTTTTAATTATGGAAAACATAACCCATGGCACTTTGGTAGGAAAGTGATTTCTCGAGCTACCCATCATGCTGTCCATCTTTCTGCGTGTCCATCCACCTTTTTAAATGCATGTTTTCTTTCTTCTCTTGTTAGCATGGCTGCCAGGGTTCCACCACCTCTTGAGTGTGCCCGACCAGGTTAAGGGTGAAGATCAGGAGAGTGGGATATCTCAGAGGAAAGAGTTTTACATTGATTTCATTTGAGATATTGGGTTATATGATAAACAACTACAAATTATTTACTACTAATATTCATTTCTATATTTCAATAATATTCATTTCTATATTTCAACTTGATGCAAATTTTGGATTTGTTTAGATTTTAGTTTCAAAGCATCGGAGCAAAACTTAGCCTTCCATTTCTATGAAGGATTTCAGAAAATATGTTATGTCACGATATCTTATCATCAAAAGCAACAATGATAAATATAAGGCCCACATTGAGAATCATAATAGAAAGAAGTCGCAACTCTAAAATCGTTCAAACAGATAAGTACCTCTGTATTACTGCTCAACCATTCCGTTATTAACTTCAACATAATGCATATTCTTTTGCCATGTCCGAGCCTTAGCTGACTTCCGCGGGGGCACTTTTTGACACAACACCCTCCTCTTGAAGATCCTAGTACACTATCGATATCTAAATGGTATGTAGTAACTTAAACCACCTTCCATGGAAAAATTGAATCTATAATTTTTTGGGGGGATATTATTAAGATAAAAGAGCAAAACCTGCAATGTTTTGTGTTTCATTTCTTGTTTGAAAAAGTAGCCATATAGTTGTTGGTAAAGGCTCTTGAATATGAAGAGAGAGCCACTTATGAACCCCTTTTCTTTTATTTTTGTCAAAATAATGAAGTTATTGGGAGTTTTCTTTTATTTTTGTCAAAATAATGAAGTTATTGGGAGTTGTTTTGGAAGAAAGTGAATTTTGAATTTGAAGATAAACATAGTAGGAATGTTTTGCACACCGCCCATACATTGCATAATGTAAGTCTGCCATATTTTATGATTGCAAAGGTACTTCTTTTATATCGTTCACATTGAAGAATTACTCCTTTGAAAATAACATGATAGCCATTGTTCAATTAGGAAGGCTAACCACTCATGCATAATGCTTGAGGAAGAATCCTTGATTTGAGAGAACTTTTAGGCATATTTATCTAGGGAAGCTAGTAAACATCTATGGAAGACAGTAAATTCTCCGAGAAGAACTAAATTCTTTTCTCCAAACTCTAATTGATCCAATTTAGGGAGAAAATATGATCTAACCATAAGAGTCCTATACCATATTTTCACATGATTAAAAAAAAATGCAATAGGAAAAACAAAATATCAACCTTATTCAAATAACTCATATACCCATAATGCCCAAAGGGGTTGGATCCAATGGTGGAAAGTGAGGAGTTTTTTACCGTTGGGCAAGGTTCAATTCTCGTGAGGGCTTTACCTGGATCCATGGGGACACCTTGAGGTAGTGGTCGAATGTGTGGTTGCACCCAGAGACACCATATTAAATGGTATCGTGACCCGTGCACACATAAGTGGATCAAAGCCCACCCCCATGTCCTTCAAATTTTTTAGTCCCCGAGGTGTAGGACAGTCGGTGACGGAGTGTGTTGCTAAGCCACTCCGTGTTGTTAAAGTCACCGGTTCAAAACCTGCGGGGACAACAAATCCAACCATGTTAAGGGTTGGTGTGGCTTAGGCTGGGTGCGATCCCCGAGTGATTTTGATGGCTTAGATGCCCCTGAGTCGCGGTTTCTCAAGCCACAGGTTAATCGCGTAACCAACAGATCCCGCACAAATTAACAAACAAAAAAAAAAACTCATATACCCATAACCAAATAATAACATTAATTGCTATATAAATTCATACACCCACATCATACCACACAATTCCAAGAAATCAGTAACCTTAAACATTCTCTTTGCACATACAGATTTTGTTTTTGTTGTTACACAAAAATACCAAGAACAACTTGTACATACGAATCAAACACATAAATGTCAAATAAATCGAGCAGTGGCATTACACATTACATCAGTTTTCACCATATAACCAGATTATATATATATATATTTATTCTCTGCCTTAAAATCCTAATTTTAGATAAGAAAATAAAGAAAAAATCATCCCCACCTTTAAAAACAAAGTAGCAATTGACAAGAGGATGATAGCACTGTAAGTGAATAAAATCAAGAATCGAATTGAGGAAAAGAAAAGAGGATGGGGAAGAAGAGGTTTGTGAACAAAAATAAATTTGTGACTTTTTGTCTCGTCGGATTTTCAATAGAGGGGGTTCCTTTATTCCCAGTGTTATTCCTTGTTTCGAAAAAATTGCACTAACATATGACAAGGTAAGATCCTATACAAAGAATTTTTATGAATCATAGTTAACTTCATTGATAATTACATGTAAATTAACATATTTTGTTATTTTTGGTCATGGTTCAGGTTTATGATGTGTTTAATTTGCATGTTCAAATCAATCATCAAGACAACCCAATTCCAGTGTCATGTATGTTGTGAGTTAATGCACAATTTCTATGGGCAATGTTTATAAATCTATTGACTTGAAAATACTTTATCAACTGGAAAAAGGTGAAGATATAGTTTCCATTTGAATCATGTATAAATCTCTCAATTATATAAAGTTTATCGTCTCACCTGTAACCTTTGACACCCATAATTGTCGATGATATTTTCCTTTTTGAAGGTAGTTGGATCATTGTGGATTCTAATATGATAGTTCTAACAAAACAGATATGGATATGGAAGTGCAGGAGACTAGACCAAGAAGGATGTTGATTTTTCTAGCGCAATAGATAATAGCACAATATTTCTCAAAACTAATAATTACTTTGATGATATTGTTTTTCACTTTTTAATTTATTATTAAGAAATCAAAATTTAGAAATTCAACCATATGAATGTTGCAGAATAATATCATAGATCACAAATAGAACACAAGATTTACTAGGAGATGTGAATTGCTTGAGTTACAAATGAGCCAAAGTGGCTCCTTATTTATACTAAACCGGCCTCCTCAGTAGACACTAATTTTCACTTTTCATATTATAAAGACCGACCATAGTTACAAAATTCAACACTCCCTCTTAACTAGGGAGATATTCATAACAATCATCTTAATGTACTGAAACCTGCACACTCAATTGAGTGTCCCACAGTTCTCATGCACTCAAGGAAGTGTCCTATGACTACAAGGACAATTATTCCTGATCATATCACCATATGTATCATATGAAGAATTTCAGTCCTTCCATATCCTGAAAGTCATGACATGGGCTACAGGGACCATTATTCTAATCAGGTCACTACATGTTCCATAGAAGAATGTCAGTCCTGGACCTCTTTCTCTAGTTAGGTCACCATATGTGCCATAGAGAAAATGCCAGTCCTGTACCAACCTCCCTAATCATGTCACCACTCATGCCATAGGGGGAAGACCATTCATATTGATCAGGTCACCATTTGTGCCATAAGAGAATGTCAGTCCTGGACCATTTTATGAAGAAAATGTCATCCCATGATACATCAACAATTTGTCCAACTTGGACCATTCTCCAGAGGGATAATGTCAGTCCAACAACACACTGACTATAAAAAATGAAAGAATATCAACACTCCCTCTCAACCAAGGGAGTAATATTCACAAGACCTAGCTTGTCCCCGAAGTATACAAACTTCCCTTTGGACAAGGGATTCATCAAAATATCTTACATCTGCTCATCGGTGGAGATGTATTGGAGCTTCACTTATCCCTTCTGTACTTTAACATAGATGTAGTATTACTTGATCTCAATGTGATTCGATTTGTCATGGAACATGGGGTTCTCTAAAATATTCACACAACTTTGATTATCACAATATATCATGGGTGAATCCAACGCCTGGTCAAATAGTCCATACAATAGATTATGTAGCCATATTTATTCCGTACAAGCATCACAAGCTACAATATCCTCTCCCTCTGCAGTGTTGAGTGCGAAAAAATTTTGTTTCTTGCTATCCCAAGATATCATAGTAGATCCCAAACTGAAACATACACCAGAAGTACTCTTTTTGTCACTTGCACTCCCTGCCTAATCAGAATATGTATATCCTTGCATTTGTACATCACTTTTTGAGACATACCTTAAACCATAATTTAGTGTTCCACACAAATATCTCAAAATGTGCTCTGTGACTATCTAATTATCATGTCTCGGTTCCACCTGGAACTGGCTTAATGTGTTAAGAGTGAAGAAAATGTTTGTCCTGGTATTGACCAAATACATCAATGAGACAATCAATTGTTGGTACATGGATGAGTCTCCTAGATCAGAATCCGAGTCTCTAAACTTCTTCAGGTTTGTTACCATGGGAGTTTCCATGGATTTTCAATTCATCATCCCAAACTTTTGAAGGATCTTTACAACATACTTTCCTTGACCTACGAATATTTCACTAGGATCTTCATGTTCCTCTTCATCATTGAAGTCCATGGAATCTTCTATAGATTTCCTATAATCAATCTTTTCATAAAAGATCACGTCCCGGATGACTCAAACCTTATGTTGTCTCGAAATATAGGTTCTATAGGATTTTCATGACTCACTATATTTAATGA
The DNA here is from genome assembly GCA_000966675.3 of Picea glauca. Taxonomy (NCBI): domain Eukaryota; kingdom Viridiplantae; phylum Streptophyta; class Pinopsida; order Pinales; family Pinaceae; genus Picea; species Picea glauca. Next base: position 538,047 of record JZKD02S1797971.1, read on the forward strand.
ATATGCCCTTCTTTTTCGAAGGTTCCAACTTCTTTCTTTTGTCCTTGGGAACATGAATATAAACATGACAACCAATGATCCTCAAGTGTTCAACAATTGGTTTCTTTCCATAGAAAGCTTATTCTGGAGTCATGTTCTTCAATATATGATGAAGACTTCCATTTTGAACATATACAACTGCCATAACTGCTTCTCCCCGTAGAAACATTGATAGATTTTGATCATTCGTCATTGCATTAACAAATTATTTAATATATTTTTTCTTCCTTTCTTCCACTTCATTCTTTTGAGGATTATGTGGGACAATCATCTCCCTCTTAATCCCAACTACTTTTCAAAAGGAAATGATCTCTCTGGAGGTGTATTCTCCTTCATTATCAGACCTTAAAGTCTTGATATTCTTATTCGTCTTGGTCTTGATGAGTTAGTCCTTATGATCTCGGATCTTACCAAGTTCCACCATGAAGAGTGAGTGTTTCTCTAGCTTCAACATTATGTTTAGTACGGGTAAGATACCACATCTCTTTCATGGGTAGGTCTTCCTCCTTATGAATTAATACTTCCACCCTTCTTTTACCAAGTTCCACCATGGAGAGCGAGGTAACCTATAACAATGTAAATATCCTCTAGTTTTGACATTATGCTCAAGAATAATTGAGTTAATGCGAACCTAGATGAATCCTACTCCACAAAAGTTTCCTTGAATAATATGGACTAGTGAACACAAGTGTCAAAGGAAGATAATAAAACACCATTAGATATGATATAATAATAAGCAAAGGTTATGGATGCTATTAAATTTTGAGATCCATTAGCATAAAAATCAGATTAATGATTGACCTTGTTGGTCAATCTCATTTTTCTTGTGAAATTCTCCATAAAATAAAAGGAATTAAAAATAATGGTTTTATGGAATTGTATTAATTCATAGTTTAGAAATACTAATTCCATTACATTCTTATTCCATTTTGATCCATTCTGACTCCACATGTTTCCATTCCTTGCCATTTTTTGTGACTAGTGCCTATGGAGTTCATGCTAGAGGGTGAGCTAGGATTTCTCTGTAACTATGTTTTTCTATGAGTCCCTTGAATTCTAGGTGAATTATGTTAGGGAGTCAATGCACAATTCTCATTGGGTTTCCTTGAATAAGGTCGTAGCCTTGGAATAGGAATTGTTTGTGTTGTTTTCCAAGGTGTGAATCCTGGAGGGTGCCTAGAGACTCCATAGTGCATATCCAATTCCTAGAGCCACACATATCTTATACTATCTCATCGACATGTGATGGAGCTCTAGAAGGGAAGTGGGGAAGTCTAAGGGACTGTGGTGCAAAGAAGGGGGCACACTTCCCTGGGTTGTGCATGATGAAGTAGAATGAGAGGTTGTATGTTGGAATTTTTTTTGGAGTTTGATACCTTGGATAGAGAACACCTACATTATTTGTGAAACCTTAGCTTAGCTTAGGAATGTTTTTCCCTACTAGATGCATAGCTCCATCTTGGGGGTGACGTACTATTGAGAAAACCGTGGAAACAATGTATATGGTTGGGTGGAACGTTTGAGGTATGCAACTAATTGGTGCCATTCACACAAGATAAGTGTTATACTTATGGTTTTATATGATTAATGCTACATTTATCTCATTTACATGTGTTTTTTTATGACTATATGTTCTTATGCATGTCTATATGGTTTTTCTAGTTATGTTGTATGATTCATATATTATTAGTATGCATTACACATTAATTATAGTGAATAATTATGGTACTAAGGGTACCTTTGTGAAGAGTTATACCTTGTAAAGTGACCCAAAGTTATAATTTTTGTATCAAAGAAAACTGTGTGTAAATGTTAGGCCATGGTAAGGATGGGAACATGCAATTACTTAAATAATGGTAGAATAGTTGTTAAATTATGGTAAATACAAGTCATATTTAAAGAAAAATCGAAATTAGAGTGTGTACAAAGAAATAATTATGGTAATGTGGCTCAACTTGGAGTTCGATGCATCACAATGTCATTTCAGAGCCTTCTTGGTAATAATTTTACATTTTCTCGAAGATTTAAGGAGTGAGGTTGACGAATTTTGAATAAATTTGGTACGTGACAGAGGTGGAATTGCAGTGACATATGCCAAGAAGTGTGTCTAAGTTGTGTTAAATTGGCTTGCATTTACCATAATTTAACATATCTAATACCACTAGTTAAGTAATTACACATTCCTATCCTTGTCATAGGTTGACATTTATGCACATTTTTCCTTGATATCAAAATTACAACCTTGGATTAAGTTACTAGGTATAATTATTAACAAAGGGACCTGTGGTGCCATAAGTCCACCATGTCATGACTTAATAATACATACAACTATTATATGTAGCATTAAGAATAACCATAATAACAACACAAACATGCATAGACACATATGACCATAAACCATATGTACACTGAATAAACATTTAACGTCAATCACATAAAACCATAAACATACCAATTATTTTCTATGTATGGCATCAAGTGGATGCATAAATTAGACATTACACCCAACCATAGATGTTTTTTTTATATATATCTCAATACAAGTCACCCTCGATATGGGGCTATGAATCAACTAGGCCAAAGGATTCCTAAGCCAAGCTAAGGTCTCACAAAGAGTGAAAATGCTCTCTAGCCAAGGTACACAACTCCAACATCAATTCCAACCTACAAAACCTCATTCCCCATCATCCTACACAACCTAAGGAAGTGTAACCCCTTCTCTACATCACAATCCCTCATGCCATACCACTTTCCTTCAAAGGATTCAATAGAATCCATCCATGAAATCACATAACATTGTGGCTCTAGGAACTCTAGTTGCACTTAGGAGTTTCGAGGCACCCTCTAGGCTTCACAACTTTGGAAACAATCCTGAAAATAATTCTCATTCTCGGGATCCATCCTTCCTCAAGAAAACCCATTGAGAATCATGCACTAAATCCTCAATAGAATTCACCTACAATTCAAGGCATTCACAGACAAACATAGTTAGAGAGATATCTTATCACACCCTTAAGCATCAACTCCATAGGAACTGATCACAAAATGGAAAGGAATGGAAATTAGTGTGGAATAATAATGGCTCAAAATGGGATAATAATTGAATGGAATGTGATTTCATGGACCCCCTTTCAATTGAAAACAAGGTTTAAGTATAGATGGCCATAACTTTCAATGTGACACTCTAAGAAGACCCCCTTAGGAACCTTTTTGGACTTAGGATATAATTTTCACTTAGGAAATATATCTCATGGGTTTATAACTTAGGATAGGAATACAGATAATATTTCCATGGTTTATCCCCCTTTCTAATCCCTTTATCTCCCTCAAATTTCCCTTTCATGGACTCCTAGTTTCCCATAATATTTTCATCTGATGGTTTGTAGCAGTAATGCTTTTTTATTAATCTGTGTTTATGTAGATATTGCAATATAGGCTGTGTTATCACATGAACATGTCCGAGTCCTATGGGTTTGTGGTTTCTACATAAGTCTATAATTTTTCCCTGGTCTCCCTATTTTCATAGCCCACAGCCAGTCGTCTGAATCCTCGATTGATCAGGGGATCAAATTTTGCTAAAAAATTCAAAGTGCCCGGAATCACTTCAAAACAGGCAAGAGTGTAGGCCTCTTCGTTGTGAACCCAATGCAACTTGTTTCGTCTCAAACGAACATCGGGAGCGAGAGATATTGCAATCTGTTCAGAAAGTCAAATAGGCAAAAAAAGGGACGCTGATTGTACAGTCCGTACAGGCTGACGTGGCAGGGCCGTACGACTGTACGATGATGTGGCATGTGATCACGTGGAATTGTTTGGTCAAATGATTGGGTGACACGTGGCCCAATCATGGGCTGCCACGTGGCACCCCGGTATTAGCTATTGGTTTTTTGTCAAAATATATTGGAGTCTGTGGGGTTCGACCCCCAGACCTCCCCACCACATAGTGCCTTCGCAAAGACCGTCCAACCAACGGAACATCAGTTGTGCCTTGTAATGTAAACGAGTTTATATTTATTTGAATTCAATTTATGTGATCGTTGGCGGGGGGTCGGGCCAGGGCTTAGCCCTGGCCCGCGGTCATTTGTTGTACATATGACCATGCCATATACCATGCACCCAATGGTTGGCACGCGGGGTTTAAAACATAGTCCATGGTCCTTGTATTGAGCCATGTGGCCATAACCAGAGCACGGGGGGAGTTTAAAACAGTTGTAACGGTTTAGCCCTTTTGCCAATACACAAGGTCATATGACCTCCACATGCCCAGGTGCTAGGCAGTTAGGGGCTGGTGCGCCCATAATCGTCCTACAGTTTGCACCATTGGCGTGGTTTCACCCGGTGTTGGGTTTTCACGCTATATATTGCGTGTGTGCTAGGTTCATTCAACAAGGGTGCGTTTTTTAGATGCAAAGACAACAAGCTTGAAGGGGGGACTTCCAGGAGGCCTAACTTCTTCGTTTTTCGACTGATTGAGGTGTCGAAAAAGCCCAGCTAGGGGTTTTTGGATGCTCTGAAGCCATTGGAGCAGTCCATTGGTCAGTTTGAGCATTATAGGGCATGTTTTTGAGCACTTTGAGCAATTAATAATAATGATCCATTGGAAGCTGGACCAGGAGATGTAGCCCAAGAGAGGGTTGAACTCCTTTATCAATTGTTGTGTTTATGTGCTTATGTTCATTGATTATGCTGTTGTATATTTGTATCTTGCATGAGTAATCCTTTAATTTATGTGTTGCAAAGTTGATCCATTTTATTTTAACACATAACATTTACTTGCAATAATTTCAAGATTTCAAGTATTCTTCATTTTTAGATCAAGTTGGTATCAGAGCAATGGTTTTTGAAGACTTGATTGTTTTGCAAGTGCTTTGTTTCTGATGCTCACAAGGTTGAAACTCACAAGAGGAGAAGGTCAACTTGTGGAGCCAAGTTCTCATCCGACAAGGAGGAATCATATACCATCACCACAAGTTTTAGGGACGCATTCACCAAGTATGGCTCATGCAGAAAGTCATGAACGTGTTCCTGTAGAAGATGAAGATCTCAGAAAGGATGTCATGGAGATGAGAGAGATTATGAAGATCTTGATGGAAAGGAATATATTGTCGCAAGGTGAAGACTCCAACCTTTCAAGGCATAAGGAAAGCAGTGGTGACAAGACTCCAAACAGAAATGGAGGGAATGGTTCTTCTCCACCACCCTCTCCTCCATCTTCTTCTTCTTCTTCTTCTACCAGTTCAAGACCTATTCCGAATTCTCCAAGGGGACATGGTAAAACTCCTTCGCAAATTCCTTCATTAAAGCTTGATATAAAATTTGAATTGCCAATATACAATGGAGAAGTTAATGCTGAGAAGTTGGA
>JZKD02S1797971.1:545246-558173 GCA_000966675.3 Picea glauca
AGACAGAGGTGGTAAATCGTACAGTGGTGCATCTTCTTCGTGCTTATTGCAGTAAGCATCCTAAACTTTGGGATGAACATTTACACTACATTCAGCATGCGTACAATCGAGCTAAACACTCTTCGACTCAAATGTCACCATTTGAAGCATGTTTTGGCTATTTGCCCAAGTCTCCTTTAGATTTTATCTTTGGGAAAGATATTGTTGTCGATGGTCAATATGACATTGACAGGGTAGAAAAGTTCATTGAACAAATTCAGTCGATACATCAAGTGGTGCAAGAGAAGTTGGAAAAGAGTCAGGCCAAGTACAAGACGAGACATGACAAGCATCGTGTTGATCACAGTTTCCAAGTTGGAGATGAAGTTTGGCTTTACATCAGCAAGGAGAGGCTTAAAGGAGAAGGTAAAAAGTTGAAACCGATTCGATATGGTCCTTTCAAGATTATCGACAAGATTGGTAACAATGCCTTTCGTTTATATTTGCCTCCTTATATGCAGATGTATGCAGTTGTTAATGTTGAGAATGTGAAGTTGTATGAGACTCAATTGATTGATGATCAAGGAGAGCATGTTCAGATTCATTCCATAGATGATTTTTCCCCAGAGTATCTTATAGAACTGCATGAAGACACTATCCTTGATAGGAGAATGCGAACTTCAAAATGAGGAAATGTGGAGTATCTTCGAGTTGGTCTTAAAGGGACGAATCCAAGCAAAGCCAAGTGGATTGAGGTTGAAAGGGTGAGGGAACTTTACCCTCATCTTCACATAGATTAAAAAATAGTCTTTTGGAGGTCCAAAAGCTTCCCAATGGGGAGGTGTGATCAGGGGATCAAATTTTGCTCAAAAGTTCAAAGTGCTCGAAATCACTTCAAAATGGTCGAGAGCGTAGGCGTCGTCGTTGCGAACCCAACACAACTCGTTTCGTCTCAAACGGACGTCGGGAGCGAGAGATATTGCAATATGTTCAGAAAGTCAAACAGGCAAAAAAAGGGACGTTGACTGTACAGTCTGTACAGGATGACGTGGAAGGGCCATACGACCGTATGATGACTTGGCATGTGATCACATGAAATTGTTTGGTCAAATTATTGGGTGCCATGTGGCCCAATCATGGGCTGCCATGTGGCACCCCGGTATTAGCTATTGGTTGTTTGTCAAAATATATTGGAGTCCGTGGGGTTCGACCCTTGGACCTCCCCACCACATAGTGCCTTCGCAAAGATCGTCCGACCAACGGACCATCGGTTGTGCCTTGTAATGTAAACAAGTTTATATTTATTTGAATTCAATTTATGTGATCGTTGGCGGGGGGTCAGGCCAGAGCTTAGCCCCGACCCGCGGTCGTTTGTTGTACATATGACCATGCCATATACCATGCACCCAACGATTGGCGCGCGGGGTTTAAAACATAGCCCATGGTCCTTGTATTGAGCCATGTGACCATAAGCAGAGCGCGGGGGGAGTTTAAAACAGTTGTAACGGCTTAGCCCTTTTGCCAATACGCAAGGTCATATGACCTCCACATGCCCAGGTGCTAGGCGGTTAGGGGCTGGCGCGCCCATAATCGTCCTACAGTTTGCACCGTTGGTGTAGTTGCGCCTGGTGATAGGTTTTCATGCTATATATTGTGTGTGTGCCAGGTTCATTCAACAATGGTGCGTTTTGTAGATGCAGAGACAACAAGCTTGAAGGGGGGACTTCCAGGAGGCCTAACTTCTTCGTTTTTCGACCGATTAAGGTGCCGAAAAATCCCAGCTAGGGGTTTTTGGATGCTCTGAAGCCATGGGAGCAGTCGATTGGTCAGTTTGAGCATTGTAAGGAATGTTTTTGAGCACTTTGAGAAATTAATAATAACAATCCATTGGACGTTGGACCAGGAGATGTAGCCCAAGAGATGGGTGAAATCCTTTATCAATTGTTGTGTTTATGTGATTATGTTCATTGATTATGTTGTTGTCTATTTGTACCTTGCGTGAGTAATCCTTTAATTTATGCGTTGCAAAGTTGATCCATTTTCTTTTAACACATAACATTTACTTGCAATAATTTCAAGATTTCAAGTCTTCTTCATTTTTAGATCATCGATCATGTAGGCCGCAACCATGAACACAAAGTGTAGCTTTCCTAACAGTCCATTGCAGGCATGAAGCACAAGCGAAAGGTTGATTTAAATATTTCATTCATGAAGATTCTGAGAACAGTCCATATCAGTGGCTCATGGACATTCGAGAGTGAAAACTTGCGTGAAGTATAGCACCATAAAAAAAAGTCCCCGAAGTGAATACGAGTCATTGATCTTAAAGGGGATAGGTGGCAGTTGATCCAAGCCTTCAGGGAAATGAGCATCAAGATATTTTAAATGAGAACTGATTAGAAATACTAAAGGACCAAAGCTTGAAGTCTCGGAGACTTGAAATGGATCTTGACCATCCAAATCTAGAATGCCACTCATCATCAAATCCTCATCTCTGGAGTTTTTTCTTAGAGGGAAATATGGTTTGAGAATTGAAATTCTCGAAGGCTGATTCGTGAAACAGATCTCAGTCGTTGATTCAAAAAGAGAAGATTTGATCCATCAGTATAAAAGGCACTAGAGCTGGGCCGCTGATCAGGAAGCCTCATCTCATATCACAATATCAATGTTCATGCTTCGTTGTGGGGTCGGAAGGTGCACACATTTTAAAATTTTAAGGGCAGGCCACAATCAGAACCATGGTTTTTGGAAAATTACGCGTGGTAGTTCATGGCGAATTGCGGGGACAAAAGTGGTTTTATTTCAAACCACCCTTGGTCACATCGACAATCATGCAATTGCGTAGGTTCATGGCCCTAGGTCACATTGAATATGGAGTGATGGAGAGGAGCTCAACCAAATACCGAAAGTGTATGTATTGGTCACAGAAGGAGATCTTCTTAGCCTCGAGATGTCGGGATTGACTAAAAAAAAAATTGTATGGAACTGCTTGGAAACATTCATGAGTGTCAGGTCCTATCCTGATCTCGATGAAGGTAGTTATTGAATATTGGGGGCATCAGTTGAGACCTCGTCTCACCCCATAAATGGAAATTGTTGTAGAGTGCATCCATGAAGGCACGCTGGCGATCCAAAGCTTCCTTATGGGAAATTTTTTCTGTAAATCACATAACTGCACCTGGCTCACATCTGACATGAGAAAACCTTCACAATATGATAGAGCAGGCGTTGAATGAAGGCTTTGAAGCAAACGGTCCGATCACACTCCTGGTGGTTGCACCATTGCTGTGTATTTATAGACAGTTTTGATATTTTGTTATGGTCGAATGGTTGAGCTAAGCTCCCTATTATTGTAATATTTTTATTGAGAACAACTGGTTCTCTTGTTATGTATTTTTTTTTGAGACATCTTGGTTAATCTAAGTCATCTTTCTTACTCCATCTTTTTTTCCTATGATACTAAGAGAGTTCATGTTTTATTTATTCACATGGATTGTTGTAACTATATTATGATAAATGTTATATTAGAGTATTCTTATGATTTCTTTTAGATTCCTTGAAATTTAAATCCAATAGAACCATGTGTTTAAGTTTTTCCTCCTTAGGCTACTGGAAAATTTGATGTTCATAGCGGACCTCAACACCTTTCTCACTAAATATTTATCCTACTTGTTGTTCCTGAGTTTATACTTTAAGGCTCTAAAGTATATCTTCAAAGCATCTGAAAATATAATAAGAATTAAGGGGTAAGAATCAAATGTGAAGGGTAAATCATAGTTGGTTTCCCAATTGTCTCTGTCTAGCTTCCCATTGTTCTTGGATGTTGATATCTCTCTCAATAACTACCCACGAGCATTCTAATTCGACCCGGGTAGTTGTTTTTTGCAGGATTGTATTAAATAAGTTCAAAGCAATGCTAGTTTCATATTGAAGTCTAGGTTCTACGTTAGGCTATCTATTATTTGGGACAGTCATGAGGAGTAAAATTTTATTGAATTATAAAAAATTTTAAAATTTGTTGCTTCAGTTTTAAGGGGCGAAATAGAAAAGGAATTTTGGAAATCAAAATAATAACATAACAACAGTAAAGGCCATTTCCTGTACTTGAAGTAATTTGAGAATAATGAAATAATAATAATGTAACGTTGTTGAAGAATATGAGGCTTTAATCGTGAACGAATCTCAAATCATAACACAAGAAGGAGAGAAAAATGAGATTTATAATGAAGTATAAGATATAACCATCCAACTGACTTACAGGTCTTGAAACTGCTGATAGCAATCACAGAGGAAAAACTATAAAATAATTAGATAATCAAGTAATTTCAAACTATAATAGAAGTTTGAGTTAAATTATAGCCGATCATTCATTAGAAAGACATAGAAATAAATATGTTGAAAGATATTAAAAATAGAGTAAAGGAACACATAGCTTCAAGTTGACAGAATTAAGAATCTCTTCCGCATTATCTGTATCACAATAAATCGGAAAAATTCTAATACAATTGGCTCCCAAAAAAAATAAATCCCTTTCTCAGTCTTGTGAAATTATATTTATACATGATCACCAAACCTTTTTCTTGTTGGTGATTAACTAACTCCCGAAGACTAACGGTTATATGAATGAGCAATGTTGAACTGTTTACATTTCCATTTTAACTGCTTTATTATTTCAATAATGAAAATATCAAAAACATTATTTCATGTCTGCATTGATGAACTTCCTTGTTCTATTTTAAGACAGCAAATACATTTTCCCAGAAACTGTACCAAAACTCTGGGAGCTTCCGGAATATCTTTCGCCTCAAATAAGAAGAACTTTCTCTGTATTTCAGAAACATTGTCTTCGATTATCTTTCTTGTGAACTTAATAGTTTGCAACTTTAAGTTCGGAATCACCATCCATTTGTCAATTTGAGTGACATTGATTACCTTTATTTGTGGGATCTCTACCTAAATTTTTTCCAGATCTTCCTTCAATCTTAACTGATGCTTAACAATGTTAATTTCTCCTAACAACCTTGGACAGTTGTTTCTTCCAATGTTCAATGAATCTTTCTCTAAAAGGTCGAAAATTCCTTGACATTCGTCATTAACCTCTCTAGTTATTCTCTTGTTTTCTGTGAGTTTTGCCTCCCATACCTTGAGTATTATATCACCTTTAATCTTCTCTGAAACATATAGCTTTTGAGTCTCTCCGAACTCCTCTTTTGTTGATAGAGCCATTGCTTTTTGAAAATTTGTTCTGGCTGCTTTCACTTCTCTCTCTTTTAGGAGAATACTCTCGAAGGATTTACTTGTTTCCTGAAAGTAATTCTGAATAAATTCCAATTTAAAAAACACTCCCCGCTTCTCTTTTTCTATCTTTGTATGTATTTCCAACACCTGGGCTTGGAACATTTCCATCTCTACCACTTGATTTTGAATGGAATTAATCTTATTTTGTAAATGTCTATTCATTTCTTCTTTCTATAGGACCTATGCTTAACTGACCTGTATCTTCAGGTTTGCTTCATCTAAGCTCACTTTCAGTTTTTGAATCTCCTGTATGTCATTGAATCTGGCTCGTTCTAGACCCTTGTTTATCTCCCGACTAATACTTCTTTCAGTCTCCTTTAATTTACTTTGTAGTTGAGCTATCATATGATCTTTCTGTTGCAATATAGTTCTCAAATTACCCACAGAATATAAATTTGTTGATGCTAAGGCTCCCATTGTGCCTGCTATTTCTGTAGCAAATTCTCCCTCTTCAAGTTTTTTTCCATCTACAATGATCTTGTGTTATTTTATCATCATGTCTCCTCTTGGATGCATTTCCTATTTCAGGATAGCCTTCCTCTTTTTATTGAAAAATTAATCAGAGGAAGGAATCTCATCCCTAGAAATAGACTCAAGATCACTAACATATAGAGCTCCCTCTTGGGGGTTTCCATAGGTAGACTGCAATGGGGTCAAAGAAGTAATGGGACTTCCAAGTTCCGTCGATGTTGTTCCTCCTACTTTTTTGAGAAAATCCTTATGGATTTTTGGGGATGTTTCCAACTCCTTTCCTTTCCCTGCCTTTGATTTTTCTGTCTGAGGAACTTCTGTTTCTTTTGAAGGCATTTCAATCTCCTTCATTTTTCTCTTTGTATTTTCTTTATCCTGTACATCTATTTCAAAACCCCGGCGAGGCCCTTCCTTCTCTGGAGGAGGGGTTGCGGATTCACCCTGCAAAATCTTTGGCAAACAACTTCACCTGTGACTTTGGAAGGACTTGAAACTAGTATGTAAGTCGAGTGATAAGGCCTGTACCCTGTTCAATACCTCCTCATAGGTTTTAACCTCTTTGAATATATCATCATAAACAGACTTTTCGTGTTCATAAGCTTTTATATTGCAGTGCATCAAATGTCTGTTTACTAATTGATAAGGGTCATGATTTCTATGTTCCATATCTACCAGTTTAACTTCTTCTAGTGCTTCAGCTTCCACTTTAGAATGTTCTAGGTTTAGCAATGAAAATTTCCCGATATGTACAGGGAAGATTGGCCAGGACTTCTTTTGAGATGCCTTTAGCTCTAGTCCAATAACACCTTTCACTATTTGGTGTGCTACCTCCCTCAATACCAGTCTGTCTGGGAAGAATTTTGGAAGCGCATGAGGGGGGATTGAGCACCCATAAACCCTAATGTAAGAGAATTTTTCATCAATGAACCAGTCAGCTATTGCTTTGAGGTTTTCTGAGACTGGCTCAGAAATGCGAGGGGGTTCATAGCCATAAAACATTTTATGCATTGGAATTACTATGAAATGACAAATTTCGTAAAAAACATTCTTAGAATTTTCTTCCCATAGCACAGAGTGATACTGATGAATGGGTTTGGGGCACGTTATGTTCCAACTCCAATTCATCAGGGGAAATGGAGTCACAAAGAAGATTGCGTCCATGATGTATGCCGACATGTAAAAGGCCATTGGCTGACCTTTAGATCTTGCAACTCTATAATTTGAAACTTCTTGGGCTAGGTTATCAGACAAAATCTTGCTCGAGTTAAAAGTGTATCCTTCTGATGCTTCTTCTAAAAAGGGCACCCATTCTGCGGGGAAATGGCATGGATTCTTTTTCCCGAAGAGTCTACATAGCATAATAGATACATAGACCATGTACTCATTCAAAGATGTTGTGGCATAAATTCCATGGGTTTTAGCCCTAAATTTCGATGGACATCTCCACCATTCTCTGATTAAATCAGGATAACTTCGGTCCGCCTCAGTGCATTCTTTCCTTTGAAACTCAACTGTAAATTCAGAACTATAAATGTACTTAGGATTTGGTGAGAGTTTATACATTACTTGTATATGCTCTGGCCTGAATGAGCCTAGGGATGATTTTAAGGATGGAAATTTATTTTAAAATGTGGATACCTTGGCGAATCTTACTAATCCTTCATATGTCAACTATAATTGTTTGGCTATATTTTTGTAAAAATATTCACATCAGTAAGTATTTTATATAGTTTTTATAAAATTTTGGAGATTTTTAAGGTACAATAATTTTATCTTATAGAATTTGGGTGAATCATTTTTAAAATAACGAATCTCATTTTTGGAAAAACAATGGAAAATTAGCCCATGAGCAAAATTTATCCCCTAAAATCATCCCTGAATGAGTCGACAATGACCGCTTGATCATTTAAAATGATTCTTGTTGGGATATCAACCTTCTCCAAGGCCCAATTGATCATGTCATTATATGTCATGATCCGAGGGCATGCTGCGATCTTATGAAGCTCCGATTATGCTATATCCCGAAAGTGATTCTCGAAATCAGCAAGAGAATTTTTGATTTCGTAATCTAGGAATTCATAGATTTGTCTCTAAGATTTAATTGAGTCGATGGCATGTGGTGTAGTGTCGGATATGATATCTCCTTCTGGGTTACGCATTTCCTCTGTATCTTCACTCTACTTCGGTACTTTCTTTAGCGCCATAGCTTTATGTTACATGGAAGACTTGTCACAGGAAAGAAGCGTATGAGTTTGGCCAAATGCGGATTACCTTTGAAGGATAGAACAAGCATAGGTTTTGGAACACAGATTTTTAATTCGCCTTAAACTCGTTTTATGACAAAAAAAATGACGCAGCTGACCTGTAATCAATTATTTTTGAGATACACGCAGCATTTATCAATTATTTGTTTATTAATAAGGCCATATTTTGGCAATCTCAAATTCAAAATTCGAAAGATTTCATTCAACGGTACCAAAAATAAGAAAAGACCTAAGTTTAATTATCATTAATCATGCTTCTAAGACATAGTTAATTCAATCTAAACACAGATTATGAGTCGAGATTTCGCGTTTCAGGATTTCGGGGATCATGTTGACAAGAGGTATGTTATCGCTGAACCCTGTTTCCCGAAAGTGCGAAATCACGATAAGATTATGTTAATACTTAACTTCTGTATCAGTGAATTAATTTATCAGGATTTTAAATTAACTTCCATTATTTCGGGGTTTCGGGGATCGTGGATACATGAGGTATGTCATCGATAAACCCCGATTCCCAAAATTGCGAAATCACGACAAGATTAAATTAGGCCTTAAATTTCGTATTAATAAATTAATTAATCGGGATTAAACTAACTTTCATTCTTTTGGTAAATTGGGGATCAGGATTTCGTGATTCAATATGTAATGAAAACACATGGTTTGGGTAGACCCAAATTCTGAAAGGTTTTTAAAAATAAATCTTAACTCCTTTAGGTTTTAAATTTATCGTGAAAAAAGAACGCGCGTCAAAAATTAAAAACATTTTAATTTTCCGCCTTTTATTATTTAAAGAAAAAAGATTGTTGGGATTTCGGTACCAGGCTTTTGGAAATGATAGCAAGGGCTATGCTTTAGGAAAAGCCGAAATCTGAAAAAGGAAGGCTTTAGTCTTAAAGATAAAAAAAAATTAAAAAAGTTTCAGCATAGGCTCTAATTGGGGACCTCATCTCCTTGTGGGACGAGGAGAACGAGTAGACTTAGTGCCTTTATTGGGTTAGTGGAGTCAAATGATTCTTTCTGCAGAACTTGCTTAGGAAGGGGATACAGAGGGAAAAAGAGATTTCATCTTTACTTCTGAAAAGCTTTTCAAAACTTCCATGTGTTGTAAACTCAGCTGCAGTCCAATTCATGATATTCTCCTTCTCGCTACTGAGTTTAAGTATATTTTAAGATGATCAAAACAATCCTAGGAAATCCAATAGGTCTTGCGGCTTTTGTCTTGCATCAAAACGAAGTAAAATTCATGCTTTTAATCAGGGAGCCCTATCTGGACTTGGGATGCAGATACAGTTTTCGAAAAAGTTGGTAACCAGAGTAGAGTGAAATTTACGTATGACAGCCTTACAGATACCTTAGATATTGCTTCACTGCCAGCGAGCCTGTTCAGTACCCCAATGAAGTTATCTGTCCCTTTTTACCGAATTTCCTTTCACCACTTCAAATCATAATTATGCATTTAAATGTTGAGACAAGGGAAATCATCTCTGAATTTCATTTCATCGTCTTCTTGGACTAGATGGGGGCAATCAAATATGAATTTCCTTTCACCATCTGTCTTATATTTTACTTTTTGAGCACAAAGTGGGGGCAATCAGTTGTACTAAGTATACCAGGGATGGTATCTATGTAAAATTTGCAGTGGAGGTCTATCAACTTGCTTTGATTACCGTGGACCAACCTTTTCTTAACTTTCAAAGCATCTTAGCCCGTAGGGAAAAAGGGAAATATTACTTCCAGGGGACTTTCTTCAAGCAAGCCTCAATCCTTAGAAACTATTAAGAAACCTAGGAGAGTCAGGATCAGCCTATGCATAATTTCATTTAGTCGAAGAGTGAGGAGTTATGAGGATTGGCTTACCCTCTAAGATTTGTTTTCTAGCTTCCAAAGCTAAGACATAATCTCTTCTCCCTCTGTGGGAAACCTGGAAAGATGCTTGGTTTTTTAAGAACGCAAAACCAAGGGTAGAAAAGGGCAATAGAGAAAGACCTAGAAATCAAAAAGGGGTCATGGATTAAACCGAACTCTTAGAACCCTTTCTCGGAGAGATTTACTCTCTCTGCTTATTTTAAATACCTTTTATCTTTATCTAGGTGAAATTCTTAGGACCCAGAGTAAGAACTTGTTCTTTTAGTGACATATCACACTTACAAGACCATCACTGCAATTTAGAGACCTTTGTTTGAAAAATAGACTTCTTTGGAATTCGCACCTTTGCCTTACCATTTTCGTTCTCTTTTGAAATAACAGAAAATCTTTCTATCACCTGTTTTCGATGAATTTATCTTTCGATATCTGGTCGTCCATTTGATACTTTCGGTTGTTTGGGTTGCAAGACGAGATCCTATAAAGGAACAATACGAAGAGAATCAGGGCTTTTAAAAAAATTGAATGTATTGAAAATTCGTATTCCTACTTCTAGAAAAACATTGACCTATTTTATTTTTTAACGAAAGTAAACTTACCAAAGAAAATTATGAAAAAATAAAAAAGAAAACACAAAACGGTATATACAGTGGGAATTTTGGAAACCAATTATTCCATATAGTGTTTTAAATAATGCCCGTTGACAGGGGTGTTGAGGATTTTACCGTCCAAATTCTCTAACAGAAAATAATTTTTTCCTTCAGGAGTTGTTACCTTGAACGGTCCATACCAGATGTGACCAAATTTACCATGTTTTGTCGAGTCCTCCTTCCTAGTATCCCATTTTAAAACCAAATCTCTAGGGATAAAATATCTATCTTTGGCTTTACGATCGAATAGCGCTTTCATGTCGTCCTGGTATTTTTGCAACCTTTCGTCCACTTCGGCCCTGTGCTGTTCGACTTCAATCAGTTGATTTATCCTTCTTGTGACATGATTTGGTTCTTCCTTCTCATCTTTCTAAAGTTTCATTATGGGAAGCGCTAGATTTATAGGTAACACTACATCGGTCCCGTACACCATTTGGAAAGGAGAAGTGCTAAGAAACTTTTTTGTGCCTATCTGATTTGCCCACAGATAGTATTTCAAATGCACATGCCAAGATTTCTTGTTTTCGATCAACACTTTCTTAATTATATTGATTAGGCTCTTGTTTGAAGACTCAACCAACCCATTTCCCTGGGGGTAATATGCCATGGAATGACAAAGCACGATATTGTACTTTTCACAAAAACTGACCATAACCATAGATTTAAAATCCTGGGTGTTATCTGTGACTATCTTTCGGGGGCAGCCAAATCTAGACAAAATGTTCTCTTCTAAGAAATCCATTACCACCAAATCTGTAGTTCTTCTAGTTGGAATAGCGTCCACCCATTTGGTGAAGTAATCTGTAGCAGTCAAGATCCATCTATGTTGAGCGCTAGAATGAGGATTAATTTCACCTATGAAATCTAATCCCCATTGCTGAAAAGGAGATTTCGTTTTAACTGGAACCAATGGCATTGTTGGGAGTTTATGCTTGCCTACAAACAATTGGAAAGGGTTGCAAGCTCGGACCTTGGCGTTGATGTCTGAGAAGAGTTTGGGCCAATAATATCCTGCCCTCAGGATCTTATAAGCCGTTTCCCTCCTAGTGTGATGTCCTCCACACACTCCTTCGTGAAATTGGCTTATGACCTTCTATGTTTCTGATTCAACCAAACAAACCAACAGGAAGCCAAGTGGGTCGTTCCAATACAATTGTCTTTTGGATATACAGTATTTGACAGCATGCAGCTTCAACGTTCTGGCTTTAGATTGGGGTAATTCACTCAGGCACTTGAAAGTCAACAGGTAGGACACTATGTCTTTGTACCAATCTGATGAAGCAAACATCTCTTCGATTCTGATTTCAGTTATTTGTTCATCGAGTTCGTTAATGTCCACACACTCTTCACCTCCCTATAAGACATTTATTCCGAGAGCTCTGAAATTTGATTCAGCTAATAGTTTAGCTAAACCTTGCCCCTTCACTACTCTCGTTGGTTTTATCTCCAAGTCGAATTCTGGAATTTTGGCAAGCCACCGTCCTCTTTTGCCATCACTGTCGGACTGAACCAAAATGTCTTTTACGGAGCTAGTGGGTACGTACGCAATTACCTTGGAATGCAACACATAGGTTTTGAAAGCCTTTAATGCCTTCACCATAGCATATGTTTGTTTTTCCATTATATTATATCTAAGTTCGGTGTCTCGAAGACTTTAAGGGGATGAATAGATTTAACATCAAATAATTACATAATTGTAACAGTATTGATTTCAGAAAGTTCACAAATTTCTTCTATATTGAGAGAAATAGTAAAATTTATCAAATTCCTTTAATTGATCATATTTGCATATAGATTTAACAACGAATATTAAAATTTTCTAACATAATAAAAACAATTACAAAATTTTAAATACCTGGGTCTGATGCTAATAACCCTTCGTTTGTCCGCTTACCTTCTTGACCGCTGTTGCACTGTGTAGACACTGCCCAAAACCTAGTTCCACCCTGCCAACTAGGTAACTTCCTAGCTCCAACATATCATATGGATATCCTGGCCCCCGTGCCCAAAACCTCCAGCAACCCCGGTGCCTGTACTGATACAATCCCACTCCAAAACTCCACTCCTCTCTCCAAATCCCAGAGCCCCAAAATCAATCCCCAATCTCCCCCGTAGAATGATCCTCTCATAAACCTCCTTCCCTCCATATTCCTCCTTCACCGACTCATGCATTTACTTACTTACCTACCCCTCGTTAATTCCCCTTATCCTTTCCTTTATTATTTCACCCTCTCGTAATTAATAAGTTATCCCTTGTTGTGTACGTAACCTTTTAATTTAAACAATCTAACTTATTAATCTATTAAATTTAATACTCATGTTATTAAATGTAATAGGTAGTTAATTAATCAATTAATTAATCAAATTGCAACCATTAAATAAATTAATAATTATTTAATTAG
>JZKD02S1797971.1:565789-576206 GCA_000966675.3 Picea glauca
TTGTTTGATAAAAGCGTTTTCAAGTTCTTCATAAGATCTTAGAGATCCTAGAGCTAAGGCTCGGAACCAGGTTCTCACCTGTCCTTCAAAAGTCTGAACGAGGAGTCTAGAATAGACATCTTCGTGTTCGATTCCAAGGATGTCGGTAAATTGGTCAAAGAAATTTATGTGTTCTTGAGCGGTTAGATTTACTTCCCCTGTAAATTTGGGAAGGCTTTTCATATAATTTTCGGGAAGATCGTGTAGGGGAACTGGGAGGACAAGGGGGGCATATCTGGCAGCTACCTTAGCAAAGATTCCAGGAAGCAGTGCTTGGCCGCCTGCTGGTCCTCCTGGGGCACCACCCCCAGCTCCTATGCCTCTGTGTGTAGCCATTGATAAATTTGAGGCTGAATCACGGAATGTGTGAGGAGAAGGCTCACAAAAGTTTGGAGTATATACTTTAGGAAAAAATAACGTATCGTTTGAAAGGGGAAGCGAGATGAATCTCTCAAGTGTTTCCATAACGTTCAATTGTGTAAAATCAGGCTGACAAATAGTATGTATGGGTGAAATGATTTGTCTAAGGGATCTTCGTGATGTAAAAAACTTTTCTGGATCCGAGACTGGCGAGGTCTGCTTGTCGTCCAGGTTCTTTCTGGTGTTCGTTCGACTAATAGTCAGTTTACTTATCGTGGAGTCGCCAAGTGAAAAATAAAGGTATACTTAGAAGGTTTTCTATCTTTGTTCACTATCAAAAAAAGAAAGTGTCAATGTCGTTCTTCCCAGGGAAAAGTTTTTGTTTCTTCGTTCCTCGGCAATGGCGCCAAAATATGTTGTTCCTGAGTTTATACTTTAAGGCTCTAAAGTATACCATCAAGGCATCTGAAAAGATAATAAGAATTAAGGGGTAAGAATCAAATGTGAAGGGTAAATCGGAGTTGGTTTCTCAACTGTCTCTGTCTAGCTTCCCATTGTTCTTGGATGCTGATATCTCTCTCGATAACTTCCCACGAGCGTTCTAATTCGACTCGGGTAGTTGTTGTTTGCAGGATTGTGTTAAATAAGTTCAAAGCAATGCTAGTTTGATCTTGAAGGCCAATTTCTACGTTAGGCTATCTATTATTTGGGATAGTAGTGAGGAATAAAATTTTATTGAATTATAAAAAAATTTAAAATTTGTTGCTTCAGTTTTAAGGGATGAAATAGAAAAGGAATTTTGGAACTCAAAATAATAACATAACAACAGTAAAGGTTGTTTCCTGTACTTGAAGTAATTTGAGAATAATGAAATAATAATAATGTAACGTTGTTGAAGAATCTCATATCATAACAGAAGAAGGAGAGAAAAACGAGATTTCTAATGAAGTATAAAATATAACCATCGAACTGACTTACAAGTCTTGAAACTGCTGATAGCAATCACAGAGGAAAAACTGTAAAATAATTAGATAATCAAGTAATTTCAAACTATAATATAAGTTTGAGTTAAATTATAGCCGATCATTCATTAGAAAGACATAGAAAGAAAGATGTTGAAAGATATTAAAAACAAAGTAAAGGAACACATAGCTTTAAGTTGACAGAATTTGGAATCTCTTCTGCATTATCTGTATCACAGTAAATCGGAAAACTTCTAATACAATTGGCTCCCAAAAAACAAAAATCCCTTTCTTAGTCTTCTGAAATTATATTTATACATGATCACCAAACCTTTTTCCTGTTGGTGATTAACTAGCTCCCGAAGACTAACGGTTACATGAATGAGCAATGTTGAACCGTTTACATTTCTATTTTAACTACTTTATTATTTCAATCATGAAAATATCCAAAACAATATTTCATGTCTGCATTGATGAGCTTCCTTATTTTGTTTTAAGACAACGAATACATTTTCCCAGAAACTGTACCAAAACTCTGGGAGCTTCTGGAATATCTTTCACCTCAAATAAGAAGAACTTTCTCTGTATTTTAGGCAGATGGTCTTTGATTATCTTTCTTGTGAACTTAATATTTTGCAACTTTAAGTTATGCATCACTATCCATTTGTCAATTTGGGTGACATTGATTACCTTTATTTGTGGGATCTCTACCTACAATTCTTCTAGATCTTCCTTGAATCTTAACTGATGCTTAGCAATGCTAATTTCTCCTAACAACCTTGGACAATTGTTTCTTCCAATGTTCAATGAAGCTTTCTCTAAAAGGTCGAAAATTCCTTGACAGTCATCATTAACCTCTCTAGTTATTCTCTTGTTTTTTGCAAGGTTTGCCTCCCATACCTTGAGTATTATATCACCTTTAAACTACTCTGAAACATATAGCTTTTGAGTCTCTCTGAAATCCTCTTTTGTTGATAGATCCACTGTTTTTTTGAAAAGTTGTTCTAGCTGCTTTCACTTCTCTCTCTTTCAGGAGAATACTCTCCAAGGATTTACTTGTTTCCTAAAAGTAATTCTGAATAAATTCCAGTTTAAAAAACACTCCATGTTGCTCTTTTTCTATCTTTGTATGTATTTCCAACACCTGGGCTTGGAATATTTCCAGCTATAACACTTGATTTTGAATGGAATTAATCTTATTTTTTAATTGTCTTTTCATTTCTTCTTGTTGCAGGACCTGTGCTTGACTAACCGGTATCTTCAGGTTTGCTTCATCTAAGCTCACTTTCAGTTTTTGAATCTCCTATATGTCATTGAATCTGGCTCGTTCTAGACCCTTGTTTATCTCCTGACTGATACTTCTTTCAGTCTCCTTTAATTCACTTTGTAGCGGAGCTATCATCTGATCTTTCTGCTGCAACATAGTTCTCAAATTACCCACAAAATATAAATTTGTTGATGATAAGGCTCCCATTGTGTCTGCTATTTCTGTAATGAATTCTCCCTCTTCAAGTTTTTGTTCATCTACAATGATCTTGTGTTTTTTTATCATCATGTGTCCTCTTCGATGCATTTCCTATTTCAGGATAGCCTTCCTCTTTTTACTGAAAAAAGTAATCACAGGAAGGAATCTCATCCCTAGAAATAAGCTCAAGATCACTAACATATAGAGCTCCCTCTTGGGGGTTTCCATAGGTAGACTGCAATGGGATCAAAGCAGTGATGGGACTTCCAAGTTCCGTCGATGTTGTTCCTCCTTCTTTTTTGAGAAAATCCTTAGGGATTTTTGGGGATGTTTCCAACTCCTTTCCTTTCCCCGCCTCTGATTTTTTTGTCTGAGGAACTTCTGTTTCTTGTGAAGGAATTTCAATCTCCTTCATTTTTCCCTTTGTATTTTCTTTATCTTGTACATCTGTTTCAAAACCTGGGGGAGGCCCTTCCTGCTCTGGAGGAGGGGTCGTGGATTCACCCTGCAAAATATTTGGCAAACAACTTTCCCTGTGACTTTGGAAGGACATGAAACCAGTTTGTAAGTCGGGTGATAAGGCCAGTACCTTGTTCAATACCTGCTCATAGGTTTTAACCTCTTTGAATATATCATCATAAACAAACTTTTCATGTTCATAATCTTTCATATTGCAGTGAATCAAATGTCTGTTTACTAATTGATAAGGGTCATGATTTCTGTGTTCGATATCTACCAGTTTAACCTCTTCTAGTGCTTCGACTTCCACTTTAGAATGGCCTAAGTTTAGCAATGAAAATTTCCCGATATGCACAGGGAAGATTGGCCAGGACTTCTTTTGAGTTGCCTTTAGCTCTATTCCAATACCACCTTTCACTATTTGGTGTGCTACCTCCCTCAATACTAGTCTGTCCAAGAGGAATTTTGGAAGTGCATGAGGGGGGATTGAGCACCCATAAACCCTAATGTAAGAGAAGTTTTCATCAATGAACCAGTCGGCTATTGCTTTGAGGTTTTCTGAGACTGGCTCAAAAATGTGAAGGGGTTCACAGCCATAAAACATTTTATGCATTGGAATTACTATGAAATGACAAATTTCGTAAAATGCATTCTTAGCATTTTCTTTCCATAGCACAGAGTGATACTCGTGAATGGGTTCGGGGCAGGTTATATTCCAACTCCAATTCATCAGAGGAAATGGAGTCACAAAGTAGAGTGCGTCCATGATGTACGCTGACATGTAAAAGGCCACTGGATAACCTTTAGATCTTGCAACTCTGTAATTTGAAACTTCTTGGGCTAGGTTATCAGACAAAATCTTGCTCCAGTTAAAAGCGTATCCTTTTGATGCTTCTTCTAAAACGGGAACCCATTCTGCAGGGAAATAGAAGGGATTCTTTTTCTCGAAGACTCTACACAACATAATAGCTACATAGACCATGTACTCATTCAAAGATGTTGTGGCATAAATTCCATGGGTATCGGCCCTAAATTTCGATGGACATCTCCACCATTCTCTGATTAAATCGGGATAAGTTTGGTCTGCCTCAGTGCATTCTTTCCTTTGAAACTCAGCTGTAAATTTGGCATTATAAATGTACTTAGGATTTGGTGAGAGTTTATACATTACTTGTATATGCTCTGGCCTGAATGAGCCGACAATGACCGCTTGATCATTTAAAATGCTTCTTGTTGGGATATCAACCTTCTCTAAGGCCCAATTGATCATGTCGTTGTATGTCATGAGATGAGGGCATGTTGCGATCTTATGAAGCTCTGATTATGCTATATCCTAAAAGTCATTCTCAGAATCAACAAGAGAATTTTTTATTTTGTAATCTAGGAATTCAAAGATTTGTCTCCAAGATTTAATTGAGTTGATGGCGTGTGGCGTAGTGTCAGATATGATATCTCCTTCTGGGTTACGCATTTCCTCTGTATATTCACTCTTCTTTGGTACTTTCTTTGGTGCCATAGCTCTATGTTACATGGAAAACCAATCACAGGAAAGAAGCATATGAGTTTGGCCGAATGCGAATTACCTTTGAAGGATAGAACAAGCATAGGTTTTGGAACACATATTTTTAATTCGCCTTAAACTCGTTTCATGACAAAAACACTGACGCAACTGATCTGTAATCAATTACATTTAATGGAAAAAATATTTCTGAGATATGTGCAACATTTATCAGTTATATGTTTATTAATAAGGTCGTATTTCAACAATCTCAGATTCAAAATTCGAAAGATTTCATTCAATGGTACTGAAAATAAGAAAAGACCTAAGAAGTTTAATTACCATTAATCATGCTTCTAAAACATATTTAATTCAATCTAAACACAAATTATGAGTCGATACTTCACATTTCGAGATTTCGGGGATCATGTTGACAAGAGGTATGTTATCACTGAACCCCGATTCCCGAAAGTGTGAAATCATGATAAGATTAAGTTAATCCTTAACTTCCATATTAGTGAATTAATTAATCAGGATTTAAAATTAACTTCCATTCTTTCGCGGTTTCAGGGATCATGGATACATGAGATATGTCATCGATAAACCCTGATTCCCGAAATTGAGAAATCATGATAAGATTAAATTAGGCGTTAAATTTTGTATTAATAAATTAATTAATTGGTATTAAACTAACTTTCATTCTTTCGGGAAATTGGGGATCGGGATTTTGTGATTCAATATGTAAGGAAAACACATGGTTTGGGTAGACCCGAATCCCAAAATTAAAAAAAAATAAATTCTTAACTCCTTTCTAGGTTTTAAGTTTATCATGAAAAAAGAACGCGTGTCAAAAATTAAGAGCATTGTAATTTTCTGCCTTTTATTATTTAAAGAAAAAATCTTGTCAGGACTTCGATACCGGGATTTTGGAAATGATAGTGAGGGTTATGCTTTAGGAAAAGAAGAAATCCGAAAAAGGAAGGTTTTAGTCTTAAAGATAATTTTTTTTTTTTAAAGTTTCAACACTACTCACCCTTACTCCAACTTACTGACTGAAGTTGATTCAAGACCTCAATGCTTGGTGCATGATAGTCCAAATTTCTGAGTTAGAACATTATTATGATTGAGTTTTCTCCATTTGACCACTCAATACTCAATTACCTGTGACATATAAATTTATGGGTACTAGGCTTACCTTCAATGCAATCTAAAGGTGACTTCTAGTGCTAAAAGGCTCTCTAGCCTTTTCTCATCATAGGCACTCTATCCCAAAACATACATACACAGGCACGCCAACCCAAAACATATTGGTTCACTAGCATAAAATTTCATATGTACACATATATAATTACAACTTGGGGGTCAAAATGGAGGTTTTATATCATTATAATGTACCCAACCACCTTGGTGCCTACTGGGATGGAAGTGTACTAGGAAATTTCTCAATTTCCCTTTGAATTCACCATAATAACCGTAGCTATGATACCACTTATTAGTGCCAAACCTAATTACTCTTCTACTATAACGTTGAAGCTTCAAAATTATTATTCTAGCGAAAATATTGCTTATCATATTGTACTCAACTAGGATTTGAAAGTCATTATAATAACACCGACCAAGATCTAAAATCTATCATGAATTAGAGCAAGGAAGAAGAGTTTCTCTGCCAAGGTTAGCATATTTAGAATTGGAAATGTTATAATTTAAAAATATCTGAGAGTAATTCATTTTTTATCTTTATTTCATTGAGAGTGTTGTTAAAACTTGATGATTAATTAAAGGTCTATAGACATAAAAATATTATAATCTAAAAATAATAAAAAATTAAATATTTCCTATTTACTAAGTCTTATACTCTGAAAATGTAGAGTGGCATCACAAGATTTCTTAGTGAAATGTCTATGGTTTACATTTTCCTCACTAAATTGGGTTTCATTTGATGAATTTCTCACCGCCATCCTAGACTTTCATATATCATGTATTTCTAACCTTACATATATTCCTTAAATGATTTGTCAACACCTATTAAAATTAACTAGAGAATGTTTCCCAACAACAGAAATAAGACTTTGTCCTCTATAAAAATAAATTGAAATTAGTGTTTAGATAGAACTGAATTCTAGGTAAATCTATAGAATCTATAGAATCCACATGTGTAAACCACTAGATAAGGTGTTGCAGTGATGGGTTGATTCCCTCTATTAATCTCATGATCATATACAAGTATAGGGGCAATGCTATTCTATTGAATTATGTGATATACTTAATTTCTTCTTGAATGAAAATTTTTGGGTATTCATATATTAAAACATATGAATCTTATTAATCTTTCATCTCATAATATTAAGTAGAGAAGATGCTACTAGTGCCAAACTATTTGTAAAACCAATACACTCACATTGCGTGACAACTCACTATAGGTATCCTCCTTATTGTGTGATATTCAAAGGGTGAGATACCATGGGCTAAGAGGGTCGCAACTAGTGGTTTCTCAAGAATTTTTATTCGATTTTGGTTGGTTCATTCTATTTGTAGACTCTAGATATATTCCCTAATGTTTTATTGTGAACTGTAACTAAAACATCTCATACTCAAGAATTGAAGGCCACAAAGTCCCTATCTACTAAGTTATCTCTTTAATTATTTTTCCTTTGTCTCTTCAACTTTAGATCCTCCCCTATCTTGGATGTGAACTGTAACTAAAACATCTCATACTTAAGACTTGAAGGCCACAAAGTCCCTATCTGCTAAGTTATCTCTTCAATTATTTTTCCTTTGTCTCTTCAACTTTGGATCCTCCCCTATCTTGGATCTAAGAAAATAGATGGCTTATTTTGGTCCTCGTCAGATGATAAAGAGAGAAAATCCTCTGCAAAATTCAAAGATAGATATTAGTTAATGTTCTTCACATAGGGAGAGGGAGGGCCACAAGCTCTTTCAATATCTCCTTGTTTGATCCTTTTTAAACGTTTGAAGTTGCTATCGGTTGATACTTGTCAAATGGTATTATATTGAAAACACGTAGCATTTTCGTGACTTTTAGACTATTAGAAATAAATGAAGAAATGTAATTTTTGGCAAATTGTTACAGTGTCAATAGATTTTGGCGAAGGTAGATAATTGATAGATTCTAGAATTAAGAATAGTCCTTTAGATAGATAAGAATCCAATTCAAATATGGAGTTGATGGATCACTTGATCTCTAGAAAACACACACACACACACACACACACACACATGCATATTTCCAGTTCAATAATATGAATAGGAAAACGACTCTTTTTGCAATTTTTTTATATGTTGTGTTTAAATTTTTTATTTTGTATGAGAAATTGGTGTGAGACGCTATAAGGAAGAGGTGTTCTATGGTAAAAGTACACACTAGTGGAGAAGTGATAGATTTATTGGTTAATGTGAGGTAATTGTTATTGTAGATAAACTGTTCTTATTTGTGTTTCTACTTAGCCATGTCAAATATAATAGATTCTTATCTGAATGAAACAAATGATTTATATGGATTGAATTATATAAATTGAAAGTTTAGGATGCAAAATTTGTTGGAAGGATACAATGCATGAGAAATTGTGAGTGGAACTAAAGATAAACCAACCACTCCTGCAACCTCAACCCAAGATTGGGAGAAAAGAGAAACCAAGGCTAAGGTTATCTTGATAATGTTTGTGAAATAAATGATCATTACTCATATACGAGAATTAGAGACATCAAGTGAGACATGGGAGATATTAAAATGTTTGTATTAATCAATAAACACAAATATAGTGATATTTTTGAAGAGCTAGATTTTATCAATTAAAATGGAAAAAAATGAAAATATCATTGATTATCCATCTATATATTTAAAAGATAAGTTGGGTAATATTGGTGAGGAAGTATCAAGTAGTGATCTAGCTAAAATGGTATATTTCATTAATACCAAGTATTTATCACTAGTCTTGTAGCAACGAAGAAAGCATCTTCATTTGATGACTTAACATGGATCTTTATGCAAGAAGAGGAAAGGAGGAAGAGTTTGAAAAACATATTTCAAAATTCAGATCAAGCTTAGAGGGATAAAGGAAAGAAACCATACAACTGAAAGGCATGGGTAAGGAACAAAGGAGGAAAATATGACGTGAAATTGTATTGAGGTGGGGTTTCATCAAATGTATCTACTAGTGTGAAGAAGAATGGTACATGTAACTATTGTAGTAACTTTGAACACTATGCTTATGAATGTTGAAAAAATAAGTTTAATGAGTGAAAATATAAAAGGCAAGAAGGGAACTTTGTTGGTAGAGAAGGAGAGGTAAGTGATGACCTCAAAAATCTAAAGTTATTTATTTCAGATGTAGCCCTATAAAAGGAACATATGATTGTAATGCATGATTCATAGATTGATGAGCATATATTCATAAAACTTGTAATAGATATTGGTTTAAAACCTATGACGATAAAACTAATCATGCTAAGATATATCTATGTGATGATAGATTTCATCAAATGAACGATCTTGGAGAGATCCATGACTTGTAATAGAGATTGTCTTAAAACCTATGATGAGAAAACTAATGGTGCTAAGATATATCTAGGTGATGATAGATTTCATCAAATGAAGGATCTTGGAGAGATCGATTACTATTTAGGCATTGAGTTGTGGAGGGAAGAAGGTAAAAATTTTGTCACTCAAAGTAATTATGCAAAGGAACTTATCAAAATATTCAATATGAATAACTGCAAATCATTGTCTACTCCATTAGAATAGAATGCTAAGTTTTACATTGATGATGAAATGAAAGGAGTAAATGGTACTCCGTATAGTAAAAAGTTTGAATTACTTAACCACAACAACACCTCATATTGCATACTCAATCAACATACTTAGTCAATTCATGGCTAATCCACATGAGAGCCATTGGAAAATTTCCAAGAAAGTCATTTGATACCTAAAATGAACTATTAATTTTGGTATTGAATACACTACTTATTTGAATGTTGAGTTGACATGTTATTTAAATTATGATTGGGCTGGTGATCTAAATGATAGAAAGTCAACAACTGGTTATGCATTTAGTAAAGGATTCGAGATTGTGTCTTGGAGCAGTAAGAAACATCTAATTATTTCATGATACTCTATTGAAGTTGAGTACAAAAGTGTTATGCAGGGCTACCAATGAATCACTTTAGCTACAGAATATTTTTGAAGACACGGGGGAAAGGAAAGGAGTACCAATGACTATCAAGTGCAACAATCAAAATTCAATAAAATTGACAAACAATCAAATGTATCATGCAAGATCAAAATACTTTGAAACTCAACATCATTTTGTGAAAAAAAACATTCTATCAAAAGAAATTCATTTCATGTACCCTAACATAAATGAAAATATGAAATATATATTCACAAAGCCATTGAGAAAGATAAAGTTTGTAATATGTAAAGATATGCTAAGTATCATTAAGAATTCATTTTTATGTTAAGAGAGATTGTTCAAAATAAATGAAAACTTATAATTATTAGTAGATTGTTATAGTGTGAATGCATTTTGATGAAGGCAAATAATTGAAGAGTCCACCAATAAGAATAGTCAATTAGATAAAGATTCCTCCAATTCAAAACTGGTTTTAATATATATA